>LJIJ01004403.1:0-14926 GCA_001718145.1 Orchesella cincta
GCAATCACCAAGCGCGCGCCCTTAAAACAAGAATGGCAGAGTGATCATAAACCGCCATTCAGCAAGCAATTCCAAGCTTGAAACTTCAAACGTTTTGCATATTTTTTTCTTGGTGGCGCACCTTTTTAGAGTAATGCTAAGTGTTGATTTATGGTTTAAATATCTTGTCAGAGTTGTGAACGCGTTGTGAAAATCTAAATGGACTCCTTTACACGTTCGTTTGACTATTGTTCACTTCATTGAAAAATTCCCAGAATCTGCTCGTTGATTCTTCGACACTGTCATTTTTTGGATAACTGGTAACCAAGAAATGCTGGGCGGAATCTAATGTTGATGACGAATTTGACACTGTTTTCACAGCTTCGAGTAATTGGCTCAAGTTTGAATGGCTTACAATTTCCACCAGAGTTAAAGCGGTGAAATAAATACTGAAGCTTTATAACCAACTCGTTAAAGTTTGGAATTTCCTGCGGCAGTACATTCACAAGATGGAATTTAGCTCCAATATTACCATTATAGAAAAATTCATTGTTTATGTCCGTTTTTGCATCAGTCCCATTATAACATGATTCCGCGCTAAAATTCCCATACGAATTTAAAAATTTAAGTCGTAGGTCGTACTCAAATGCTCCTAATTGAAAGATTTTGTTTCGTATCTTTTGCATTTGACTGGTCAACATGTGGATACGTCCGTAAGAATGAAAACCATTCCTTGTGATCAAAGTCGTAACGAAATTCGTTGTAAAATCCTGAATTTAGAATCACTGGAAAGTTATAAAGGTTTGCCCAAGTGATAATTCCTTCAAAGTACAATTTTAACTCCTGAAATACTGGGGACATATAAGTGTATCACCAAAAAAACCTCATCGTCGTCTAGTGGCACGAACAGTTGTGCCTCCAAACACTTTTAAACGATAAAAAAACCATTAGAACAAGTTCTAATTCTTGAGTTTGCCAATTGACATTATTCACATTACGCTCAGTTTTTACTCATAATGTATGAATCTGCATTTTTCATAATTCACGTTTCCTTGATTAAAGCTCTTATCCTATTGAAAGATTTTTGTACAATTAAATTAAAAAAACTGCAAAGTCAGAAGCTGCAACGCTTTTCTCTTTCAGTTCTTGAGGGAATTATTGCATAAATAATGTCGACTGCAAAACACAAGAATTATTGATAACTCATTTCTTCCCATTCTTCTTTGATTTTGTTTGACTTTCGTGGGTACACATGAAAGTAAACAGCAGATTGGTGATCCGCTTGTTGAACCTCGTCTCGTATCTCTTTGATTTTATAGAGTTCTTTTTTAATATAGTTCTGGTAATACTTTAAGTTCCCTAGTTCGTCTTCATTCCGCCATTCCAGATTTGTCGACCATTTGAACACGTATAAACTACCGTTAATTGTTTTGCAAAGCCTCAACGACATTAGTACTGTTAATTAAATAAGAATGAATACTTCTCGGAATGAGCACCCATGATTACTTTTGAAGACAAATTTCGAACAAAAAGAGACATTTATGGTAGGTTTGTATTGTTTGTGCCGAATTAGTTTCAATTTCGAATAAAATTCGCTTCTAACACAACAGCTGCATTGGTTGGGTTGTGTTAAACATACCCCGATCGAGCAAGCTCTGCTTTGAGTTGTGTCAGGTTATTATTCCGGCATTCCCATTTGGTTAGAGCACAGCGGGTTTTCTCATATCGACAAATCCACAATTACTTTGAGTGAGGGTTTTTCCTGCAGATGGTTGATATTTTGTATAAATTTCCACACTCTCCAAAGAAGTTATTTTTAGCCACTGTCCTGTATTTTAAAAAATGGAAGAAAGTGAAAGCGTATCTGTCTTAAAAATAACGGTTATAATGTTAGCAGATTTATTTTTGCAAGTGTGCAACAAAAGCGTGTCGAATGCGCTTTCAATGACGGCTTGCTAAAAAAATTGGTAGCAAATCCATCCAGTAATAAAGTCCGGTCTGTTATATAATTTAAAGCGAATTAAGGTGAGGGATCACTTGAAAAGTTTTTCTTTTAAACTTTTGGGCTTCAACGACAATTTTGTCCAATTACCTGGCAATTAGGGGTTTCAGCAGAATGAAGCTGGAACAACAGTGGCTAGTGGCTACGATTTCAGAATATTTATTCCACAAACTTTGGTGTTCTTTGTCAACAATGCTTTCTGCAATTGGACGGTATATCACTTCTGTTGTATTAAATCCCAAATATTTGACTAGACTCCAAACTTTCTACTTCCCTTTTAAAGAGAGTAAGTGACTCGGTTACTCCATTGGGTTCTCCGAAATCGATATTATACATTGAAAGTTGAACTTTCGTTCCTTTTATTAAATTTTTTAAGGTAAGGATCTCGCAGTTGAGAAGAAGAGCATAGTCAGAGCCGATTCCAACTCTGACATTTTGAATTTGGGAAATAGTTAAAACTAGTTTGCGAAACATTTCTAAACGGGTGGGCGATAGAGTTTCGTTTGATTTCCCATCAGTATCAAAATTGACGCATTTAGTTTTAGCATGTAAATTTAAGATAATAGCAAGCCGAATATTTGGAAATGTAGCGGATTCAATTTCAAACGAAGTGTTTAGCCTGGTGAATAAATCTTGCTCCGAGGTAATGTCAACTCTATGTTTGTTGAAAGCACAAACAAATACATGTAATTCAATCGGTCTTCTATCCAAGCATGAAATTAACATTATATACTATAAAACAAGTTTTACTTACGTCCAGGAAATAACCAATCGCAAAACCTGTTTCATGCCAATTTCATGTATTGCTTGAGCCACCTGCGAAATTTGTGCAGCAAATACATCCAAGGTTTCACTTTCTGTAGTGAGAATAAATGAAACATTAAACGAGTTATAAACTATTCATTAAACTATTTAGAAAAGAACCATACCAATTGCACAGAAAATCGCTGGAGTTCGGTGTTTTGACGATGCAAGATCTATGACGGAGTTTACATCCCTTTTGAAATCCCCGATAGAAGTATTTTTATCAAGTAACCCATTTACCGAGTCAGTTACATCATATATCAGTCCCAAATTTTGGCCTTCACTGTGCCTGATTTGGGCTAAAACAAACGCCCACAGGCACACTTTCACAGTTGTAAAAACCAACGTCTTCATTGTAGCCGTGATAAATGCTTAATGATTTTGTTTGTGCTCATTAAAGCTTCGAATGTATTACGTAAAAAACTTTTTTTAAAATTTAATCTTCAAGGATATATGATTAGTTTTTCCCTGCCATAACAAACATCACAATCTCAGTGTGGTTTTGGAAAATACGTTTTTGTTCCTGCAGTTAACAAATTGCAACAACACAATAGAAACAATATACATAAATATTAAAGCTTTATTTGCGCCTTTTGATTACACAGAATTCATACGAAGGAAATAAAAGCAGGATGTACCCATAATTGCGGTCTGTGCTTCATTTATTGACAAAACTTGTGGTTTGAATTTGGTTTTGGAAACTACGCGTTTCTTCGTTAATTTGTTTTCACAGACAGCAAATTGTAACTTCTAGCAAACCCATTTCGAACAGGGAAAATTGACATCATCATTATGGCTAAGAGCTTTCTTGGTCATGATTTACCGTCACTATCTCTCTCAAAATATCCATAGCATTTACAAATTATAAACGTTTTCTTTGTATTATGTCGTATTTCAATGCTTTCAGTGCGTACTTTTGCATTTTCTTGTTTCCTGGAAATGAAGCACACATTAACCTCATAAGAGTATTTAACTTATGGAATTATGAATCATGTTTGACTATGTGTTGTTACTATTAAGTTGCGTCAGCAAACGTCTTTCTGTTAACCTAATTGCGGTTTTCCAGCGTATTCATTCTGTGTGGTTACACTTTAATGAAGGCTTGCATCATCATACCTTCTATTTTTCTATCACATTTCATTTGTAGTGTTTTACTATAAATACCAATTTTGTACCAAATAAAAAAAAGTTAATTACAATAACCAAACCAAGAAGTCGAGTACAACTTTGTCTTTACGTCACACTTCACAAACAGCAGCTACGCCGGTGCGTCCGGGTAGTCTTTCTGAAGAAGTTGTTGCATAATCGGGCCAAGATATCTATTTCCTATTTTGGGCTCTGCTTCCATTAAAACCATTTTTATCTCGGTATACAATTAATTTGTAACACTACACGAATTTTTTGTATCAAAATTGTAACATATATTTTTATAGACCTTCTGAATATTTTAATGTGAATGCAGTAAACACTAACATCAGTTCTCATTAGAATAGTTTCTTCAATTGTAATCAAATATTTCAAACTCTAGAACTAAACTCAGCAGTGGAGTGGGTCAAACGTAGTAATAACAGCGAGTGATAATTAGATGACTTATTTACGAATACGCATTGATAGTACAATCAATATGAAAGCTCAGACTGCTGACCTTATATATTTATGTACCGTTAGAAAATTCCGTTTGCAGTCTGGGCTTTTCATATTGATTATATTATCTATGCGTATTCGTAAATAAGTCATCTAATTATCCCTCGCTGTTATTACTACGTTTGACCAACTCCACTGCTGAGTTTAGTTCTAAAGTTTAAAATATTTGATTACAATTGAAGAAACTATTCTAATGAGAACTGATGTTAGTGTTTTACTGCATGTTTTCACATTAAAAATATTCAGAAGGTCTATAAAAATTTTACAAAATATTCGTGTAGTGATACGAAATATTTGTATACGAGATAAAAATGGTGTATAATGGAAGCAGAGCCCCAAAATAGGAATAGATATCTTGGCCCGATTATGCAACAACTTCTTCAGAAGACTACCCGGACGCACCGGCGTAGCTGCTGTTTGAAGTGTGACGTAAAGACAAAGTTGTACTCGACTTTTGGTTTGAGTTATTGTAATTAACTTGCTTTTCGGTACAAAATTGGTATTTATAGTAAACCACTACAAATGAAATGTGATAGAAAAATAGATAGTATGATGATGCAAGCCTTCATTAAAGTGTAACCACACAGAATGAATACGCTGGAGAAACCGCAATTAGGTTAACAGAAAGACGTTGTTGCTGACGCAACTTAATAGTAACAACACATAGTCAAACATGATTCATATTCCATAAGTTAAATACTTTTATGAGGTTAATGTGTGCTTCATTTCCAGGAAACAAGAAAATGCAAAAGTGCGCACTGAAAGCATTAAAATACGACATAATACAAAGAAAACGTTTATAATTTGTAAATGCTATGGATATTTTGAGAGAGATAGTGACGGTAAATCATGACCAAGAAAGCTCTTAGCCATAATGATGATGTCAATTTTCCCTGTTCGAAATGGTTTGCATTTCGCAACAAATTTGCTCTCTGTGAAAACTAATTAACGAAGAAACGCGTAGTTTCCAAAACCAAATTCAAACCACAAGTTTTGTCAATACATGAAGCACTGACCACAATTATGGGTATATCCTGCTTTTATTTCCTTCGTATGAATTCTGTGTAATCAAAAGGCGTAAATAAAGCTTTAATATTTATGTATATTGTTTCTATTGTGTGTTGTTGCAATTTGTTAACTGCAGGAACAAAAACGTATTTTCCAAAACCACACTGACACTGCGATGTTTGCGATGGCAGGGAAAAACTACCCATATTTCCTTGAAAGTACAATTTTAGTTTTTTACGAAATAAATTCGATGCTTTAATTAGCGCAAACAAAATCATAAAGCATTTATCACGGCTACAATGAAGACGCTGGTTTTTAAAACTGTGAAAGTGTGCCTGTGGGCATTTGTTTTAGCCCAAATCAGGCACAGTGAAGCCCAAAATTTGGGACTGATATATGATATAACTGAATCGGTAAATGGGTTACTTGGTGGAAATACTTCTATCGGGGATTTCCAAAGGGATGTAAGCTCCGCCATAGATCTTGCTTCGTCAAAAAACCGAACTCCAGCGATTTTCTGTGCAATTGGTATGATTCTTTTCTAAATAGTTTAATGAAAAATTTATAACAAATTCAATGTTTCAATTATTATTAATACAGAAAGTGAAACCTTTGATGTATTTGCTGCACAAATTGGGCAGGTGGCTCAAGCGGTACATGAAATTGGCAGAACAGGTTTTGCAATGGTATTTCCTGGACGTAAGTAAAACTTCTTTTATTATACGTAATGTTAATTTTATGTTTGGATAGAAGATCGATTGAATTACATATATTCGTTTATGCTTTCAACATACATAGAGTTGACATTACCTCGGAGCAAGATTTATTTACCAGGCTAAACACTTCTTTCGAAATTGAAACCGCTACATTTCCAAATATTCGGCTTGCTATTGTCTTAAATTTACATGCTAAAACTAAATGCGTCAATTTTGATGGGAAATCAAACGAAACGCTATCACTCACCCTTATAGAAACGTTTCGCAAACTAGTTTTAACTATTTCCCAAATTCAAAATGTCAGAGTCGGAATCGGCTCTGACTTAGCTCTTCTAAACTGCCATATCCGTACCTTATCAACTTTAATAAAAGGAACGGAAGTTAATCTTTCAATGTTTAATGTCGATTTCGAGAACTAATGGAGTAACCGAGTCACTTACGCTCTTTAAAATGGCAGCAGAAAGTTTGAAGTTTATGTCAGAATATTGGGGATTTAACACAAAAGAAATGATATACCGTGCAATTCCCGGTACCACTGTTGACAAGGAACACCAAAGGTTGTGGAATAAATATTCTGAAATCGTAGCCACTAGCATACACTGTTGTTCAAGCTTCATTCTGCTCAAACCCTTAATGCAGAATGACAAAATTGGTGCAAGCCAAAGTTTTCAAGTGATCCCTCACCTTAATTCGTTAAATTATGCAAACGAACGGCTTGCTAAATGGATTAAATGGCTACCAATTATTTTAGAAGCTCGCCTGAAAGGATTCGACACGCTTTTGCTGACACTTGGTAAAAATAAAGCTGTAACTTTATAACCGTTAACTTTAAGACAACACATTTGACTTTCTTACATTTTTAAATGCAGGCCAATGGTTAACAATAAATTCTATGGAGAGTTTGGAAATTTATACAAAATATCAACCATCTGCAGGAAAACCCTCACTCAAAGTAATTGTGGATTTGTCAAATGAGAAAACCCGATGTGCTCTAAGCGCAGAGGAATGCCTTAATAAAAACCTGACACAACTAGAAGCAGAGTTGCTTGACCGGGGTATGTTTAACACAACCCATCCAGTGCAACATGCTGTGTTAGAAGCGGTTTTATTCGAAATTGAAACTAATTCGGCACAACAATACAAACCTACCATAAATCTCTCTTTTGTTCGAAATTTGTCTTCCAAAGTAACCATTGGGTGCTCATTTCGAGAAGTATCATTCTCATTAATTAACAGTACTAAGGTCGTTGAGGCTTGCAAAACAATTAACGGTAGTTTATACGTATTCAAATGGTCGACATATCTGGAATGGCGCGATGGTGACGAACTAGAGAACTTAATGTATTACCATAACTATATTAGAAAAGAACTCTACAAAATCAAAGAGATACGAGACGAGGTTCAACAAACGGATCCCCAATCTACTGTTTACTTTCATGTGTACCCTACGAAAGTCAACAAAATCTTCAACAAAGGAAAGAATTGATTTATCAATAATTCTTGTGTTTGCAGTCCACATTTTTTACAAGACATTGTAAAATTACTTCTAGAGTAGTTTATTTAAAAACTGCCTTAACAACTGAAAGAGAAAAAGGTTGCACTTTCTGAGTTTGCAGTTTTTAATTTAGATTTAGCAAAATCTTTCTAAGAGAAGAGCTTTAAATCAAGGAAACTTGAATGATGAAAAATGCAGTTTATACGTTTTGAGTAAAAACTGAGCGGTAATGTGAATAATGTCAATTGCAAACACAAGAATTATAAAGTGTTATAACGGTTTTTTATCGTTTAAAAGCGTATGGAGGCACAACTGTCGTGCCACTAGACGACGATGAGGTTTTTGGTGACACACTTATATGTCACCCAGTATTTCAGGTGTTAAAATCGTACTTCGAAGGAATAATCACCTGGGCAAACCTTTATAACTTTCCAGTGATTCTAAATTCGGGAATTTACAGCGAATTTCGCGAACCCAATGAACACAAGGAATGGTTTTCATTCTTACGGACGTATCCACATGTTGACCAGTCAAATGCGAAAGATACGAAACTAAATCTTTCAATTACTCGTAATTTTGAGGACGACCTACGACTTAAATTTTTAAATTCGTATGGGAATTTTAGCGCGGAATCATGTTATAATGGGACTGATGCAAAAACGGACATAAACAATGAATTTTTCTATAATGGTAATATTGGAGCTAAATTCCATCCTGTGGATGTACTGCCGAAGGAAGTCCAAACAGTAACGAGTTGGTAACAATGTTTCAGTATTTATTTCACCGATTTACCTAGTGGAAATCGTAAGCCATTCAAACTTGAGCCAATTTACTCGAAGCTGTGAAAACAGTGTCAAATTCGTCATCAGCATTAGATTCCGCAGCATTTCTTGGTTTCCAATTATCCAAAAATGACAGTGTCGAAGAATCAACGAGCAGATTTTGGGAATTTTTCATTGAAGCGAATAGTCAAACGAACGTGGTAAAAGGAGTTCATTTAGATTTCACAACGGTTCACAACTCTGACAAGATATTTAAAGCTATAAATCAACTTGCATTACTTAAAAATGCGCACCAAGAAAAAAGCATGAAAAAAGTCGAAGTCCAGCTTGGAATTGCTGTGGATTTGTGGATTAATCACGAGCTTTTCTTTTTGAAGGTGGCGCATTTTGATGGACATATGATTAATAAGGTGGATTACATAATTTTTTATGACTATTTCCCCCGACGGTTGTTCCGAAAAAAATATGACGGCTCGTTTGACCAAAACGTTTTGATGCAGATATTTAGCTATCGCTTATTGTATAAACGTGTTTTTAGTCAGATTTTCCCTCACGTAAAATATATTTTCGTGTTGAAGTAGAAGTGGATCTTGAAAATGACCACTCAACGATGACTTACTATCTCACTTTCCTTTCACATCTGAAAAGTTTAGCGAGTTGTACAATATCAGCTTTTTTGTTGTAAAAGCATTTGATAATGGATTAGGAACACAAAATGGGTGGTGGTCAATTAAAAATGGAAGTGATTTGATAAATCCAAAGTCGTATGTTGAAAAAGAACGAGGTAATTTTTTTTATATTGATGATTAAATTAATTACTGTATGGTGTTTTCTATTTGTTGTTTATAAATACATATCTGTGGTTAATTTTACAAGCCCTTTATGGCCGAATACAGTGGTATCCCCCGGAAATTGTTCCTGAACGGGAGACTCCAACTAACCTAGCTGTTGTGATTGGTTCAACGGCTGCCTTTTTAGTTGTGTTAATTTTATCATCTGCTCTTATTGCTTTATGTGTTCGCTACAAGAGACTTCAGCAGTATTTATCAGACGAAGAGGTAGAGAGGTTCATTAATGGTGGCACGGTTAGCCTCAAACCAAACCGAGACAGGATGTCAAGTTGATTCAATGAGGTTTAATTTGGAATATGAACTACTCATGTCGGACTTGATTGTTGGTAAGTAATTTTGTGTATAAGTATACAAAAGGAAGAAACCTAATAAATGACTCATTTTATTTAGATGCTGACCACATTTTAGGAAGTGGCAATTTCGGCACAGTTTACAAAGGAAGAGTCAAGGAAGCTCCTGCTGCAATAAAGAAACATAGCAAGGACTGTCCAAAAATTACTTTTTTGAGTTTCCTCAACGAGGTCAAAGTTCTTTGCCACATTGGCATGCATCCAAATGTCGTCGCTTTTCTTGGAGCCTACACCAAAGAAATTCAGAAAGGTAAATACAACTTAGATTAGTTTGGTAAAAGGTTATTTTTTGGTTTGGTCTTGGTAACTTTAGTTTGTTTTAATAATTTTATGTAAAAAGGTTTTCTTATGTTTGCAACGGAGTTGTGTGCCAATGGTTCGTTGGAACAATTTTTAAGGCGGCACAAGAGTTTTTACGAGTCCGGAGAACAATGATGAACAAGAATACTTGTGCAATGATGACCTACACAGGTTTGCAAGGGAAATCGCAAGTGGAATGGAGTATATCGAGAGTAGGAATGTCGTTCATGGGGACCTTTCCACTAGAAATGTTCTCCTAGATGAAAACCTAACGTGCAAAATTGGGGACTTTGGACTTTCTCGTAAATTGTATGAATACCAAAAGTATGTGAAATCCTCACAAGAACCCCTTCCCTGGAAATGGATGGCGTATGAATCGCTTGTAAGAATGGAATTTACTTCCAAGTCGGATGTTTGGAGTTATGGAGTGACTTTGTGGGAAATTTACGGCCTTGGTAATAAATCAAATGTTTTTTTGAAGTAGCAAACAGTTCATTAAATACTAATTTAAAGAATTTATTTTACCTAGGTTCCATTCCTTATGGGGGTTTAGGATGGACGACTGGTTTTGCTGATGAGTTAACCAATGGATTGCGACTTACAATGCCTCGTTTTGCAACGGAACAAATGTATGTTTTAAACTAGCTTTTCAACAAAAATATCTTTTAAATGAAATATTTTTTATTTCCTTAGTTATTCAAAGATGCAAGAGTGTTGGAAATTGGAGCCGGAGCAACGACCAGAGTTTGCAGTTCTTGCCATGTTTTTTAAGGAACTTTGTGACACCAAATACATCGTACTTTAAATCTCTATACAAACTATCTTTGCAAAGTGGGTTTACTAATTTTGTGAAATGAGATTGTATTTACGGTGCCTATAATAATATTTTTAACGTAATGTTCGACATAAAGTAAGGTTTGAAGTGATTCATACAAGAAACAATATGCCGATAAATTTATTGCTTTAATTGTTTGTGTTGTTATAAAAAATAAAAATAAATTTATTAATAATACTTTCTGAAATATAATTGTTGATACCAGTTTCCAAATTCTAATTAGCCAAATTGTCGACGATACAGAACAAAAAGTAAAAGAGGATGATAATATTGTAAACTTCGGTTTCTTGGGAAAAATTGTACAGTTTGATTTTCGCCAAGTTGCAATACAAAGATTTTTTAATATTGTGGTGTTTCCAAACGTATTGTATTTAATTTTGAATAAATAATTAAAGTAATTAAATTGAATTATTTGAAATTACTAGAAAAAAGCTCATTGGCGGTAGTATAAACTTAAAAACAACCGCATCGAGCACGAATGCACGCAGCAAAACGAAATAGGCTTGCCCTTTCAATTGTAATTTATTTAAGAAGTAGTTTTTTACAACTATAACAATGCTGACTTTCTAATTAAAGGTAGTAAATCATAGCATTGAGCTTGCACTAGGATGGAATATTTTATGTGTGGGAAATCGGATACTGTGCAGCAGAGTCTGTAAACTCAGACTCGTCTGCATATTATTAAGAAGTTCGCGAGCAGACTTTTATGTCCTCAAAAATACTTGACATGCTTTAAAATAAATATATGTGTTGGCTAATTAATCTGCAAGCTAGAGACAAACACTTGAGAAACCGACGTTTTTGCTTCTAAAAGTAATGCACATTTTGTGTTTCATAGGCTCCAGGCTGGAGCCCCAACGATAAGGTCATTTTCTGTGGCAAACAACGATTTTTGAATTCGGTAAACTTCAATTTTATAAAAAAAACCTTAAACATGCATTTACAATGTTTGTATCTTTTTGATGATGATGTGTTTGTTTGATATAGGGTCCCGTATTTCTGTGATTTCATACATTAATGCTTCTGTACCAATAATCGCAGTTAACTCACCGCCTCATGCTTCCTTTTAACTATTACAAACATATGTCTGTACCAGGTACATTTAGTTAAATCAATAACCGTGTTATTTAATTTCTGATATTTATGAACAAAATTGTAACCTGATATTGGTTAACGCTTTGCATAATACGATCGGATTGTGTAAAGAATAATTAAATGGCTTTAATAGTTTAGGTTCATGACTTGATGAGACGGTGAACTTGAAACCGATGCGTTCCGGAAAGTTCATTCTTGCTACTACTGCATCACAAGCACGGGTAAATTGAAGGAAATTGTTCTATTTCCCGTTATCTTCTCTACTCCAGAAAAGCCTATGCAATTTGTATTGGAGAAACGAAAATACGAGGAATGTCTTGTATTTTTACAACTGAAAACTTTTGGTTTTGTCTAGAAGGACAATAAATGGATCGAGTCAGTAATGTGATGCAGAAGATTAGAAAAAAAATGGCGGAGAAGGATTTTTTCATTGCTGTGACCAAAAGTTGTATTTGGTGAAAGTACTTCATCATTGTATAAAATTAAAACAAATGGAGAATGTTCGCTAGATTGTTATCTTCAATTCCCCCAATGCCATCGTATTACAAACAGCAATGTGATCCAACGATTACCATTAATGTCACATTCAAATGTGTTGTTTGTTCATTATAACAGGGTACATGTTGAAAACTAGCACGAATTTCAAATTTGTGATTATTGTCCTAGGTGAACGTCAACAATTTTATTAGTTTCCATTTAAATTATAATCCACCCATTAATTTTTTCGTAAAACATTTACTTCAACAGAATTGAGGAGAAAAATATTGCTTCTCAGTTGCATTTATTTTAATTTCCAGGAATGACTAAATGCTTCCAACAAATACAACCGTCCAGGCATTTCCGCAAGGAATTCACATGAATTCTAAAGTTCTATCGTGAACCCCAACTATTTATTCCGGAAAGGTTTTCTAATGACGAAAGTACAGCTTTCTGTTGAACCCCGAATATGCGTTGGTTATAAATATGTTGATGATGGTGTTTGCTGCCAAGCTTTCACGACATTCATTTCTCTACCACAACAACTCTTGAAGTCGCATTAGGTTTCCTGTACACCAACATAACTTCAAATTCGGAAGCAAAGCAATATGCAAATTTGCATACGATCATCATTTGGTCATGATTGTGTACCTTTAGTGAAAATATGACATTTTTACGATTGCATTTTCTATAAATCTCCCTTAGATCTTTGTTGTGTTTTAATAAATATGATGTACACACTTTTAATGCAAAACGGTGCAATGTATCATTATAATTGTACAATTATCTTTGATTAGAACCACAAACGAACATCTCTATGGTTTGTATCCATGCGTGGATACAAACCATAGAGATGTTTGTGGCCACGTTTTAATCTGACATTATTTGAGCAAGCTTTGTTATCATATTCAAACTGGCAATATTGCAGGAATATTTCGCATACAATCGGAAAACCAGTACACAACAGTAGGCACTATCATGAAAATTGTGGAGAAGCCAGCCTCTCAAGCTCTGCGTCTAAATTGATGATTTGAGAAGAATCAATGATTCCTGAGTTCTTCCAATGCAATAAAATTTAAAGTAAGCGAAATAAAAATACCAAAAACATATTTTATTTTTTTAATTGAGTAAACATGTCGTGGTTTTTATTTATGCAGATTTTAAAGCAATTTTTATATCAGAAATTTCATACCGGTTTTAAAATATTCTTTGTATTACAACAGATAACCAAGTTCAATTTTAGAAAAACCATATTTTATACAAGCCCAATATTATTTGCAATTAATGTTTTTACATAAACTTTTTGATCCAGTCCAAATGGCTTCTTACATCCAGAAATCCATTGGGAACGCTCCATTTACAGAGTCGCCAGACCTGGACACCACACAGAGTATCTTTTCCATTCTTTCCTTTGCAAATAAGTCCTCCTCCCAACTCCCTATCGCAAGTTGATCCTCCAGAATACTCCTCAACGCCGCAAAGAGATTCTCATCAATATCTGTCTCCAGTCCAATTCTTGACATCCTGTCTATCCTTCTCTGACACTCATCCTTGTCCAAAATCTTAAACTCCCTTAGCGTAAGTTTTCCGCCGATATTTGAATATCCAAAATCTCGTGTATCTCTTTGGAACGCCAGTTCAAAACCTCGTTTGTCAAGTTCCTCATCAACCTCTGGAAGCCTTGGTAATTTGCTTTGTGTCACTTTCACCCCCTTTTTAAGTTTGATCACAGCCAAGTCGTTTTGATAAAAGGGATCTGTACGAAGCTCATCCAGGCTAGCTGCTTCGACTTTTTCTTGAAGTCGACTTTCAACCTGTCTGAAACCAGATAAAATGTGATTTTTTTTACTTCGTGAACTGTTCCTTTTTCTTCGGGTTTTGTCACATCAACGAGTCCAGACACAACTTGAATGTCATTATAAGTGTCCCCTGTACGTCACCATGGGAGATACATTGTGCTGTTACAAGGGTAGTGGGTGAGATCAGGTACCTCCACAAGATTTGTCCTCGGCTGAAGTAATATGCACTTGGTGGGTTTTGCCGATGTTCATAGCCCATACGCCATAAAGCCATGGTTCGTAGAAGGTGGTCTCATCTTGCTCTCCTGCATTTTCCACAATCCAATCATGAAAGTAGTCTACCTCAGCATACACGTTTGGTGTGCAGTACTCCTCATTCCAATTGTCTACGCACAATTGTGTCTTTGTTGCAGAATTCCCTAATAAATTATCACACACAAAATATGTTCAGAAGTCCATTTACTGTATTTAATTTTTAAATATGGTATAATCATGTATTAAATATTTATTAGTGATTACCCACCTTTGCTAGATGAGGTAATCCCACAGAGGACAGGATGGCCATGTTTTCCACGACAAATGGCTGGACCTCCGGAATCTCCGCTGCTTGCTTTCCACTTATAATCCCGTTCATAATCCCACCAAACAAAGTAGCTGCTCTGTGTATTCATGGTAACTCCAATACGGCTGGTTTCCATCAATCCGAAACAGGATCTAACCCAGCTAAAATTCCTACCCAAATTTCCAGACGAAGCGGTTCGTGCCAAAGTGCTAAATTTAAACCAACGC
>LJIJ01004404.1:0-14922 GCA_001718145.1 Orchesella cincta
TTTCTGAATTCACAAATCGTCGCATCGCTGACCACACCTAGGCCCCGTTATGTTCTTTTTGAATGCTCCCAATGAGTGGTTGATGCAATTATTTTTTATTTATTTGATATTTAGCATTTCATGATTATGCAATTATATGTTATTTTGTCATCACTGTTTCCATATAGTTTAAATATTAATTAAATGTTAAGATACAAACGCAATATAATATCATGTGTAGTGAGTTTATCGACATTCGTCATAATTAAACTAAATGTGCTTGACAAGGTTTAATTTTCACAAAGACCTTTATAATTTGTCTTACAAGTCACAAACACGTTGGTGAAATTCGGATACTGTCTTAGAAGAATTGCTTTAGAACAATCAACTTATTTAGTCTTACCTACTTTCCATAACCGTTTATGGAGTATATTCTAGTAGTCAATTATAAGAATAGCATCGAAAATTCTCTGGGTCATTAGATACAAGTTTTCAGTAACAAAATCCTCACCAATTTTATAAAATTGGCCAAATTTAATATTCACCGGAGCGATAGATCTAGCCTCCAAATAACACACTTTGCGTTGACGTGTCTTAAACCGGTAAAAGTCTCGACGACTTTGCATTTCATTTCTATCTACCAAATACTTCAATTTAACCGCAAATCTTGTTGTCATAAAAATTGCAAACAAGTAGAAGCCAAAAATAAGGCTGCAAAACAAAAAACAAAACAATGTAAGAGCTATAGGTTCCCTTGCAAAACCTTTTATGATAACCAACATACAACCAACAACTATCCAAAAACAAAGAGTAATTGACTAATAAATTACTTCATGTAAAAAATTCTCTCCAGCCTTAAACGCAATAACTGAATTAACATACACTTGCTTGAACCTTTTATTACTGTGGATTCTGAACTCTAATGTATCAATAATTATGTAAACGCTCTCTGCAAATAATAAAGCGGCCGAAACAAACATTGCTACCGTTCTAGCAATCTCCAACAAGGAGGGGAGAAGAAATCCCACTCTAATGAAGTACCCTAACAATATCGTATCAATTTCTCTGTTTATCGGATCAGGTAAAAATTCGTGTTCTAGAATATGGTAGTAAACGTCGTAATCGGTAAAAAGACAAAGTAATAGTATCACAAATGGGTACATTACGCAGTACATCTCAACACCAACGAGAACGATGCCGCATTTTTTCTGCCTTTTACAGAGATTAGGACACGGGTACTCTAAAATTGAATTAAAAATTATACTAAATACATTTAAAATATTCTTGAAATACTTACGCAAATCAAATATTGTTTCACCTTGAAGCATGTTGTATCCAATCTGACGCATATGGTTTACGAAATATACAAGCTCATTAATAGAACGCAGTAGTATTTGAGATAATACGCAAAGTACAAACATTGTTGCTGAAAACATGTTGAGTATGACGAGATTCAAAGGATGAAAGGATTTTTGTGGTGTCACGAATGCGTACATTATAGACCCATACACGGAAGTTAAGACAGCGAACCCCAAAAAAACGAGTGATAAACACCAAGGAATCCATTTGATTTTGGGTTTTTGAATAGCTATTTGACCCTCACTTGAGATCCACTTTAGCGGAAATGGGAAGATCCAGAACCATAATAGTTTGTGCAAATCCAGTGCAAATATCTGGAGATTAGATATCATGTTCAATGATTATTGCTCCAAGATGCGTTAATTTTATTTCATAAATTATGGTGTATATTTGGGTCTGAATCAGGCAAAGATAAAGTTGTTGCTTTCATAAAGAACAGCAAAAAATGACTACTAACTTTTGGCAGAATATTTTACATCGGCAACATTAGAATTAGATCGATTCTCTTGCTTACGTGTTTCGTTTCGATTCGTCTTACGTTCGAAAGCCAGGTCTTTTTTAAAGTTATTTATAGCAATATATTTATTTCCAAGTATGTATTTGAAATTAAAAAGCGAATTATCCTCTAAAGCAAGGTACTTTGAATTTAACTTTCATAATAGTCTTGAGCCTTGTTTTTTTGTAATAAAATTTTCTCTGCAGGCAAACTTCAAAGTAAAATTCAACATATTTCAGTAAAATTGTTCGCGAAGGCACTCTTTTAAGGTAGCTGTGCATGTTCAGTTATTTTTTGATTGTTCAACAAACTTATACTTCGTTTTATCCCTGAAACTTAAGAAGTTTATATGATGTTTTTCTTAGCAATAATGCTTTTCGTATCATGCGAAATCTGGGTAGATAAATCTAGAAAAAAAACATGTCATTGTTCTTCCAAAAAAAGTCCAAGCACGGATTTGTATGTTTGAAATACGTAGTTTCTTCTTTTCTCATACCTTAAGGTACCTCACTTGATTTTATTTTGCTCACTGATTTTGAAATTAGAAAAGTTTGTCCTTATGCATACGTTTGTTCTAGTTCTGCGTACATTATAATACTTTAATCATTTTAATCTGGTTATTTCAACAAATAAATGATTCTGTTTTTGAGGAGAGGTCGCTTTTGCTTATTTGTAGAGTTTAATTTTGTTCAGTTGCTTCTCCGTTTAATATACAATGATTTGCTTTCCATGTAACTTTGTATTGCCTATAACAGTTGTGGGAAACATGGCCACATTGGCTACTTTATCACCTAATCGGCTGCCTTTTTTACAGATAGTGATTGCCAAAAAGTCAAGATGTAGCCATATTGGATATGTTGAGTTTCATTTATAAACGGTTAAATAACACATAAAACGGATATCGCTATTGGATTTAGCACATCAATTTGCATATATACGCACATATGAGCTTCTACTAACGTATGTAAGGTCTAGATAAATGTCCACTTTGGGAACGAACGTGTTCTACATTACCTATCCATATCCATAGTGATAAATTAGCGAATGTGGTGCTAAGGTAGTCAAATCGGTGATGAAGTAGAATTTGGTGATAAAGTGGATACAAGTGTACAAAGCCAATTTGGCCATGTTTTCTGCAATTGTATGATGATATGATGATAACGATACAACTCGCTAACTTTAATATAGGTCTGGCGTAATTTGCTACAAGAATTGCTGTACTTTTGAAATTAGAACATTATTAGTACACTACAAATAATGGTGTTTCAAACTTTCAAATTCGTTGTGTCAATTAAATTTTCCAATAAGACCGATAGAAATGCACAGCTTTCTTGAAGATTTGCGAAAACGATACACTTATGAAGATAAAACGCGTAACGATAATTGTCTATTGTCCGTCCATATTATTTGCGGTTATAATTATTTTTTAAATGAAAAGCATAAAAAGTAACAATACCTGAGTAGGTTAGAAACGGGATCCCGGAAAATTTGTTTAATTATAGTGCACCAAAAGAATTCCAAAAAGGTCTTTGGATTTCGATATATGATAAAAGTAAGATCAACAAAAATAACGAATGCAATTCAACGCTATCTGGATGGCGATTCTCATTCTTCCGTTACTATATCACCCAATCCATCCCTTGGATACTCGTGATTAGTTTAATTGTAATACTTTTCATTGTCTCTTTTCGAGTTCCACAAAACGTTTTCAGTATTATGACCTTTCATTTAATTCATACCTGATGATGGCTAATGTCATAGCTAAAGCTTAATGTAATAGCTAAAGTCATATAAGCATGTGGAATCCACCTAAATCCGTTCAATGTATCGGAGAATTTTATTTCAAATATATTCAGTACGTATTCTCTGCTCTTCATGTAGCCATCCACTGTAACTTTGCTTGTTGTAAAAGGCGTACTTTTAAATCAGAGTTTAAAAACTATAAGAAATTCGCAAAATAAACGTTTACCATGCTAATTCAGCTCCAGGTATTTGCTTTGGAACTCCACAATATATTATGGTTCTGGATATACCCATTTCCAATTAAATGGACTTCAAATAAGGGCAAACTAGCCATTGAAACCCCCAAATATAAATGGATTCCTTGGTGTCTGTCGGTGATATTATTAGTAATCACTGGCTTGGCCACCATGTATATAATTATAATGTACAACTTTATTTCTCCTCAGAAAAACTTTCTTAGCATAAACCTCATTCTACTTACCTTGGTCTCAGCCGGGCTATTTGGTTTTTGTGTATAGGGTACAGTGTTTCTACGCACAATCAATGAAGCTGTTTACTTTTTTAATCACACGCGTCATATTCGATGCGATCTTCTTCAAGGTAAGTCAAAACTTTGATGGTTGGAAGTTAACTAAACAAATGTTTGTAACTAATAGAACATTTAAATGAGATTTTAGAGTACCCATATCCTGATCTTGAGAAGAAGCAAAATGCGTACGGCAGTCTTCTCGTCGCATTCGAGATATGTATAGCAATCTGCCCATATCTGGTACTTTTTCTATGCCTAATTACAGACTATGACTTATACTACTTTATTCTCGAGTACGAGTTTTTGCCGGATCCGATGTACAGAACAATTAACTCCATATTTTTATCGTATTTTATAAGAGTAGGGCTCATTCTGCATGCTTCGTTTGAGGTAGCCAGGACGGTGGCAGTTGTTATTTCCATATGTTTGTTACATTCTGAGAGTTTTCTGTAATTATCGATACACTGGAGTGCAGAGTCCAAAGCCACCGAAAGTTCAAACAGGTTTATGTAAATTTAATTCTTGCGTATCGGACTGCAGAGTCCCTAGTCTACGCGATAATTTATTTCATGCTTACGATTTGCTTTTGGGCAGTTGTTGGATGTGTGTGGATTATCGTAAAGGGTTTTAATACAGAGCATATATCTGTTTTAATGCTTTGTTTCTTAATTGTTGTGCTTGCCTTCGCTTTTTATTTGTCTGTTGCTGTAGCGTCTACTAGATTTTCAAATAACATTCACAACGTAGTCCAGAGGAATAAAGAGCAAGCTCGTCGCAACTATTACAGATTTAAGACACGTCAGCGTAAGGTGGAATACTTAGAAGCTGAATCGATTGCTGCATTGAAGATTAAATATGGTCCTTTTTATAGTCTAAGTGGGAATTTCGTTGGAGAAAATTTGTACGTTTTGACCCAGCGAATTTTTGATGCCATACTTGTCATTGATTACTAAACTATTAGTAAAACATTTTTATAATGTATTTTGATTGAGTATTTATTATAAACTTGATTCATTACATAAAAGAATGTCTGATGCTTTTCTTACATCATTTATGATTTATGAAACAAGTTTTTTTTTAAATTTGGTTTGAGTATAATATGAGTTTGGTGAGTAAGATGAAATAATACGTTGATGGTCAACCATAAACCGCTTTTTTGGTATTTTTAGTTGTAAGTACGACGAATCATAAATTTCTAGTTATATATTTCTAGATATATCACACTTAATTTGAAATATTCAATAAATTGTATATATACTGTTAAAAATATTAGCTAGACTATCTATTAATAGGAAAAGAAATACATCATATAACGTTTGAAGCCATCGTTACTAGAAACTCTCAATGAAGCTTTTCTTATGCTTAATGTTTTACTTGTTCTTAAAATGTGTTTTAACTTGAGAAATAAAGTTCACAAAATATGAAAAAAAGCAAACGTTTCAAATATACTGTTATATACATTTCAAGGTAGTCACTCTTTGGCTACCAAACAC
Source organism: Orchesella cincta (assembly GCA_001718145.1). Classification (NCBI taxonomy): domain Eukaryota; kingdom Metazoa; phylum Arthropoda; class Collembola; order Entomobryomorpha; family Orchesellidae; genus Orchesella; species Orchesella cincta. The sequence continues at coordinate 5,600 of LJIJ01004404.1, forward strand.
TTTATAGTCGGTGCTCGTTGAAAATTCCTACGTATTTCTGATAAAAATGCTTATATATTATTTTAATGTTATATTATGCTCAATTTACATTTGGCTACAGAAATAGGTCAGACATGGAGATACGTCATTATCTTTGAATCGGTTTTTATTAAGCTCAATAAATGTGATCAAAAACATGTATCAATAATTTTTTATGGACAATATAACATTTACAATTTTAAATCATGTTGTAGAAACTATAATATTCGAATAGGCTTTCAAAAAATTATTATTTTTCAGCCTGTTTAATCCCAACCATTTCAAAAGCTCCTGATCTCTTCACGTAACGAATATCCCTACTCATTATCTCAGTAGGGCTCAATCCCTTCCAAAAACCTGGTGGCATGAACTCGCTCAATTTTACTGATAAAAAATCTCCGATAATTATCCATCCAGTGATGAATGCTTGAAATATTTTGGGCAATTTCCACCGAACTATTATCAGCCTCTGTGTATATCCGCTTGAGAGTTGCAATCGGGCTATCAACCCCTTCCATTATCAGTTTTTTGTAGGAAATCCTCCACGGATACGAATTCAATTTGTACCCCGAATTCCTTCGCAACATCCACAAAATCTTGTTACAATTGGGGATGAGGTGGGCACACATTGTACGCTCCAGATGGGACCTTCTCATTAAAAACAAAGGTGGGCCAAAGCTTGGGTACAAGCGTTTGGGGTAATCAGCAACGATGGAATTGGTGCTTCCGGCATACACCCAAGTTTCATTAAGGCCAACAACCGAATCATGTAATGGCTCGATAAAATATCCAACTCCCCCGTTTTCCCGTCTCCATTCACCAACGCGAACCTCAAAGATTTACACGGGATTCCTCGCTCCCACGCTTGCTTTACAAGTTGTTCCGAAATGAATTTAGAAATTGCGTAGCCAGAATTATAAGAAACTTGCCAATCTTCAGACAAGGTATTATCATCATTCACACTCGTTGTAATTACTAATGACGAGGCGTAAAAAAAGTGTTTTGTTTTCAAATGGGAAGCAAATTCCAGAACTCTTTTAGTTCCAAGAAGGTTAACATTCCATATTAGTTAAGCGATTAGCAGGCGCCTTCCAGTATTTCGCAATGTGATCAGCTTTCGCTGCGCAGTGGATAACTGCATCAATTTTAAGAGCAAGTTTTTCATACATTTCTTATTCACCCAAAATTGTCCTTTCCTATGTCCCCTTCAATTGCAACAATCTCAATTGACTTTTAGTTAGTACCAATAGTTAACAATTGGTACATTGTAGAGATCCGAAAGTAATTTTATTTAATTCTTCATGATTGTTTACCCTAGAACAACTGAATTTTGATCTTATATGGGCACATTGAAATTTTTTTCCAAAATCAATTTCGAGAACAAGTAGCCGTCATGCATCATAGTGCACGGTCAGGAGCACCATTAACCTCTGCCCAAAACTTGTCACTGGATACGGCTGCTAGCTGAGTTTAAAATTCTAAATAAAGTCGCTGTAAAAAAACGGAATTAAAGTATTTCGTGGACAATTTATTTCTATCTTTCCAAATAACTCAAACTTTCAAAGTTGCAAATGTAGTCTATTGCCATTCCCCGAATATATACCCACGATGCGATTGCACGCATTTCTCCCATAACTAGTTTTGAAGAGATCGGAGACTTCTGGTTAATTATTTATCCAAATAACTAGCACTATATATTCCATATTAAACTTTGGAAGTTCAATTTCCTGTTGTTCTCAGGTCTCAAAAATTCCTCCAAACCTGTAGGAAATTAGTTTGCCCAACATAATCTAAAGACACATGGAGTATATTAGTTTTTGCAGACAATCAGCATTAAATATTCCATATTACATAACTAAGGAGCATAATTTACTGCTATCGTTCGTAAAATCTTAAGATCGCTTATGCCATAAATTCAAGTTAATGTTTTGTCATGTCTACTTCCAAATGTAGGAATGACACAAGTGGCGTGTATTAGAAAAAACTCCTAGCTGTATTTTTCATTTTAAATGATATTTGAATATAATTTCCTTCCATATATTTTTCGTGAGACTCTGATTGCTTTAAAACCGAAAAGTAGAACTACTTACGAACACAGCCAGACATTCTCCACTTTGTCATAGTTGTAGTATCTCTTTTCTATCGGTTTCAAACTGTTTTTGCAACCACAAAATATTCCAACCTCGTTAAAATCTCTCGAAGCACGAATTTGCAGGCACATTCTGCACTTTTTTTGAACTGACAATTTGCTTCTTACAATACCTGTGTTCACTTCAACTAATAATTTTTAATGTCAAAAACATCGTGCAGTTAAATAATTTCCATAAGCGGCTCCAGTTAAAAAAAACCTGGAAATGTTGGCAAAAATTTTATTTTTGGTACATTTAACTCTTATTGTGGCTACCGCCATTCAGTTAAACGAAAACGACCTCAACCTACAAAAAGATTTACAATTCTTCAGGGAGTGCAACGTCAACATTGTTTCAATGAGTGTGAAAAACTTCAGTTACTTTCTTTGAATATTAAAGTAAAATTGAAATGATTTAATATCTGACAGGAAAATTGCTCATCATGATTTAAGTATCCAAGCTTCACATTAATTCTTTTGTAGCACTTATAAACCGCAGTGCTTACATACTCACTTGTCAGACATCAGTAAAACATGTCAGGAATTTTAAATTATCCCAGAAAATGATAAAACCCCGACTTTTTAAGGTAATTAAGTTATTCATAGTACCGCTAGTTTTGTCAGTCATAGGCGCGTCTGACCAAGAAAATCAACTGGAGCTAAATAACGAGCTGGGATTTGCAAAAAGTTGTGGCGTAACTATCATTATTTCTGAAGCCGAATTTTCGGTACGTAAAATATTCTTAATAAATAATTTCCTTCTAATAACAAGCCTAAGTAAGTTTAAGTGGCATTGTTTTAAAATATTCTTAATAAACAATTTATTTTTCCTTCCTTCCTTTTAATAACAAGCCTAAGTTAGTTAAGTGGCATTGTTTTATTTCCAGGGAAACCCAAAAAGCTTCGCAGGCTTATATGATGTTGCACCACTCAGTTTTCCCATTATTCTTTCTCACTACCGCTACAAAGTCGTAAAAACCGAAGGTCAGCTGGGAATTGTGAAAAACTTTCTGTGCAACCGAAAAAGAGCGATTTTGAAGTCTTCAACAAATGACATCAAATTTACTGTTCAAACATCTCAAAAACTCTACTGTTTTGTCCAGGTCTTCATTGATCCAAAAGGTTGCACCGAGTGGACACACAATTTGGTACCATTTGAAAGTGGAAAACATGAAGAATATTTTGAATTGATGTTCCCCAAAGTATTCTGGGCTCCATTTGTCAACGCCGCTTGCCACATTTCAAATACATGTGATTCATTTATTGCATTCAAACAAAATCAGGTAATAATTAATGTTGCTAAATCACGACCAGCACTTATATTTAGTGGGGACAAAAAACAAGGCTCATTTATATTTCTACTAGATTGGTTATGGAAAACCAACCCTTTTAGAATTTTTTCTATTGTTTCGCCAACCAAGCTAATATTTTTGTTAAACTATTCACACCAAACCAACACTTATTTTGTGGAGTCAACGTCAATTCAAAATTGTTTAGATTATACTGCATTGCGCAAGAAGTATCACAAGCCTCAACAACAATATGACATAGCATATTCTAGCCATACAACTTATTCACATCTTTTAGACGTAGTTCCTAATCCGCTTTATGAAGAATATCATTGGTCTACTAATGTTGACATTGTCACACTGGACGCAATGCGATCCCACTGTACAGATTCTGTAGTGCTTACAGTTGGTCCAAATTCGTTAGATTTACGTAACGGCATTTATCTTCTTGACACAAAGGCGGAAGGATATGAAGTTGAAAATATAATGGTAGGGCTTTTTTTCCCAAACTCAACTTATCTAGACGAACCAAAGTATCTTCTAGAACTATTAGGCTCTGTACCTTCTTCGACCATAAGTAAAAATGCTTTTACAAATTTGGGAAACTATCCTGGACACAAGTCCAGTGCATTTTGTCACATGCGCACCAACTGAGCAGCCTGGAGTTTTGTCACTGATGGGCTACATTTGTGCCTTTGATCTGGCTACTTGGCTCTTCTTAATTGGTGGCGGTGTCTTGAGCGGATAGTGTTGGAAATCGGATCCGCTTTCAAAGCTAAGCGCAAACCTTCCCTTAATTCATCATCGCTCTCATTTGTGTATCACATTGTTTTTGGTCAGTCTACCAGAGTAGTGGGTAATATGAAATGGATAGGGGGCACTTGGGCATTAGTTGGCATAGTTGTTGCATTTTACTACCAAGGCGACAACATCACCCGCCTCACGGCACCAATAGGTGCAACTAGAATGGATAGTTTTCATGAACTATTTGAAAGAAATTTTACGATATATTTCTCCATCCATTTATGAAGAACAAATCAGACCCGCTCTTGGGATATACAAAAAAGTTCCACAGCGAGTCTCGAAAATTTTTAGATTTGTTTGGAGTCATGTGTTTAAGAAAATGTTTGTTCATAAAAATGTGACAATGTCTAAAAATGATGCAGAAAGTTTGGTTTGGAGAATTTCTAAACTGCCCCAAAATTTGGACGAGATAGTTGAGGTTTTCAAGCCAAGATTTTATTTGAATGTGGTGGCAAAATGCTTAGCGGAGATTTACATCGACACGGAAGATAGGGTGCAGGTTTTAAGAACGCAGCTGAGAATGCAGGGCATCCACGAAAGTCAAATATCATCTAGTAAAAATCCGTACGGCTGGATGCACGAAATGTGGGTCATGCAGCACATTCCATACCCATCTGCGGCTACAATGCTCAATAGATATCGATCACTTGGCCATTCTGGATTCTGCGACTATGGAAACGTTGGAAATTACGATTTGGTTTCATGGAATGAGACCCAATTCTCAGCAATGAGTGTTGGAGAAGACTTTAAACCTTTGTCAATGATGGACAATTTTGGAGTTGTATTTTACATTCATTTTGGTATTTTGGGCTTGCTGACCGTGGTTTTTCTGATAGAACAAAGAAAGTAGCATTTGGTCTTTGGTTGAACTGCTGGAGCAAACTACAACGGCTAAATTTGAAAGCTACCTTTGATGGCACGATAAGACGTATTCAGATAGGTTTGGAGAATGTGCGTTTATCCATTCGGGAGTTTATTACGAGGTTGACGAATTGTTGAAATAATTTGGGTAGGTAAGCTTTTGAGCTCGTATAAATTCTTCGTTGGATTATGTAAGGAGCTGTTGATATCTAATTGAAATTTATATTATAGCTACATCAATCAATTACTTATGCTTAAAGTTGTTTGTCGTAATCATTTATGGCATTCCTGAAGTCCCTGTTGTAGCTGAGGAACTCCACCGGCTTTATGAAAGTGGTTTCTTTCAGTCCAGATGTACGCTAATACTATAGGGCTCGTTAAGTTATGCATAAAAATTAAGGTTATCAGTTGGGGGTAAGTTAAGACATTTGTAGTAGGAGCAAATTGAACACGGTGTCTACCTATGAAGGGAGGAGGATTTCTCGGAGACTCGATGTCCGATTGACCAAAAATTTGGAACACATATTCTAGACAACATTCTTAAAAGATCAAGCCAAGGAATTTTTAAAATTCAAAAAATGCGCGCGAAATTTCAAAAATCAAATTTTTCACAAAAATTCGAGTTTATGAATGAATGCAGTTTTATGACTTAAAAGGTGTAAACGCACGTTAAAAATTGCATAAAATTGATTAAATAATTGAATAAATTGTATACATACTGTTAATTGACATTTTACTCGTTCTTAAAAGTGTGTTTTTAACTTAAGAAATAAAGTTCACAAAACGTGATTAAAATGCAAACATTTCAAACTGTTGTGTGCATTTAAAAGTAGTGCCTCTTCGGCTACCAAACACTTTATAGGTGGCACACATTGAAAATTCCTACGTCGGAGCTGGGAGACGCGGAACACGTCCGTACACAAGTACGGTACTCGGTAGCATAATAAAACAAGTTCGCGGTACGGCCGGTATTCGGTACCTTAAAAATATGTCCGGTCGCTCGTAGGCAGGTTACATCGGTAGGCATGTTAACCTTACCTCGCGTAGCAAGTACGGTACCCGTAGCTTGCAAATACCCGGTACATCGCTCGGTAACAGTGTTTTTACTGTTATATAGAGAGAAATTGTGGCCTAATAGTCACCATAAAGCAGTAGAAATGGACAGAATTTTGCTCAAATTAAAGATTTAGGAGTTTTTTTTAATATTATCTAAAACTACAAAAATACTACATTTTGAAAGATATTTTTATGAAATTTATAAGATGCAAAACATGCTCGCGGTACAAAGTACAGTACTCGGTAGCTCTTTGAAATGAAGTCCGGTTACCCGTACAGGTATTCGGTAGTCTTCGAAAGTAGCACCGGTTACAAATGCCCGGTAGCGGTAGCCTGTACCGAGTACTTCGGTACCCAACTGTACCGCGGTCTCCCAGCTCTGTCCTACGTATTCATGATAAAATTGCCGATATCTTATTTTAATCTTATATTATGCTTACTTTACATTTAGCTACGGAACCCCTATAACACCAAAATCTTACAATGTACGGACGAAGTCTGGCTATCCAATCGCAATGATTATAATGAATGGCTAATTGTTTGACGCGAGCCATGGCATGCTTGGGCCCTTACAGTTCATTAGAATTTTTATGTCATGAAGTTTCTGCGTTACCAGGAGCGCCCAACCCAACCTGGCGCGTGAATTAGCAATATCAATGAAAAATGGTATGCAATTGAGTTCAGAAACTGCCTTATGGATATTCAGTTTTATCAACACATGTTGCTTGTTCGTATGCGATAGGATTTCCGTTATGTACATCCACTATGTATATCCGCTATGTACATTTCTTACGCACGCATTTCTTACGGGTGTAGGCTGAGCTGCAACAAATACCCAACAATACTTCGGGATTTCTTGTGTAGAATTCATTTATTTGTGAACAAATGTTATTGTATATAGAATTAAGTATGTGTAAAGTTTTTTTTGTTTGAATTATACTTTAATGGTATCATTATTATTGATTTTATCGTATTCTTACGAGTGCTCATTTGCCAATTGTTTGGTCATTTTTCGTGTCAGAAAGAATGAGGTAAACAAGTCAGTTAATTTGTTTGTAATCTAGATTCAGTTCATTTTGTTTGATTATTAATAATATTAACTCTTATTTTTCATTTAAGTTACGGATGCTGTGGTGGCGTCGAATGCGTCCTCGTCTGTACGCCGTCGAAGAATTCCACAATGAGGGTTCGTGTCGATTTATCCCAACCAGCTGGTTGATTAAAGCCAATTCGTTTTGTATTTTATCCGAAAGTGGACTTCTTTCGAATGACTAGACTAGTTCGAGATAGAATTTTACCTCCAAAAACCGACAGGACTGACAGTTAAAGGCTCCATCCCCTTAAAAGATGGCGTATTCCCTGCCACGAAACTTTTGTCTCCGATTTGGCTGAAAAAATTTGGTGGGTAGTAACATTTTAAATGCTTAGATTTGTCTGTAAATCTGCAAAATAAACGAAGACGGGCACTCGATAGTGCGCCTCCGGCAGGGGGAAAATTTTTAAAAAATTAAGCCATTTTACCACGGTTTTTCCATATAGGTTTTTTTTTCACTGATCAGTCCCGTCTTTTTATTGGCAGATTCGTAATGCTACGCAATTAAAATGTAGCTATCGGCACGCAAATTTTCAGGCCAAATCGGAGACAAAAAGTTGCGTTGGGAGGAATACGCCATCTTTAAGGGACGGGGACTTAACTTAGGAAAAGACGTGTGGGTGGAGCAATCAGTGTTGCGTATCTTGACTTACAGCAGGTTCGGTTCTAGTTCTACTTAATTAATTAAATTCATCTTATTCCATGCGATAAATTGCTGAATTAAATTTTTTTATCAAATATGTTTTTCAAGCCGTAGATTCTTTACTAAAAGGGAAGGCAAAGGCAGCAACAGCTAAGTCAACATCGAAAGCGTAGAATCCGAAGAGAAATCAAGATCGAATTCAAAAGAGAAGCAAGATGTCAAATATTCCTCATCACGACATCTCAAGCAGACGACGAAAAGCCCATACTTCTCAAAAGAGGCGACCGAAACAAGATACTCCACGTTAGAAAGCTTCAAAATGCAAGCAGAAGCGGAGCTGTTTAATATGACAAACAATCGTGGAGTCCATCTCTATTCTACGCACCGACATCACCACTAATTGAATCACTAATCTAATTCCGACATTGAACAGTTCCAAGCAGCCATACGTAATTCCTTTATTAGTGTTTGCTTACATAACATTGAAATATTTTAATCAATTGAGTTTTCGTTTTTAGTCTGGGTAAGCTCTAATGCTCCCCCTTTCACTCTGGCTCCAGGATCAGGACGCAATATATGGCACCGATAAGTCCGCTAGCTACCTCTCACATACCTTGACAACAAGAGCAAACACCTGAACACGTCGCCGTCGCCAACGCCGGCCGTATAGAGCAAAAACCACCATCATGCTGGTAAACTCGATCGACCACGCTTCATTCTATCACTCCAGCCAACAAGAACAAGATTTCAAGGCCACACATAAATTAGTCTACCTGGCCTGCCGTTGAACCGGACGAAAAAAAACCCCGGAGCCAAGCCGAAAGTTCATTGAGTACGACATCATATTTTAGAGCATTAAAGTCATAATTCTACAGTTTAAAATGCCCTGGAGCTCCTAAAACTGACGCTATTGAAGAAAACATCACAAAATGCTCCAGATTGAGGGATTTAGTTAGTAACGTGTAGGCTTCCGACCCTCCCTTTAGTTTTATAATGTTTGAGTTAAATTTCTCGCCAATTTCGATTTTCAAAAGTTTGCATCATCAAACCCAGCAGTGTGCATGACTCCCCGCACTTTTGGAAATTCTGAGCAAGGATTCTGAATTGAATCCTGATTCTGAATATATCTGTGTTAGTGATGTGTTCTGTGGCAAGTGTAATACTCTTTGTTTTCTACTTCCTCGCGATTGCACTGGCAACTGGATTTTCAAAAAAAAATTCAGAAAAAAATTAGGAGGAATAAAATACAGGCTCGTCACAATTATTACCAGTTTAGGACACGACAACGTAAGATGGATTTCTTAGAGGCTAAATCAATAGCTGCCTTGAAATTTAGGTATGGTCCCTTTTATATCCTTAGTGAGAACTTTGTTGTTGAAAATTTGTATGTTCTAACTCAGAGAATTTTTGATGCCATTCTTATCATTTGAT
>LJIJ01004405.1:0-14912 GCA_001718145.1 Orchesella cincta
TAACAGAATTTGTGGGCTCAGTCTTGGTCTTATAAAGACAAGAACAGATGTCCAGATAACTGGAATCTCAGCAGCAAACGCAGCCCATGTCCATTGGAAGACGACAGCTCGCCTTCATTCCAGAATCCACAATGCACATGTGGATATAGAAGCCTTCTCTGCCCAAGGTCACAGGAACACTACCAAGGGTTCCGTGTGATACCAGTCTTTGGACTCATCTCTCCGATCTACAACTTGCAGATCCAAGTTACCATCAGCCTGGTGAAATTGATATTTTGCTGGGAGCAGACGTCGTCGCCTCCATCATGCGGGAAGGAAGACGCCAGGTGCCAGCCACACCCCCATAGCTCAAAATTCCATATTTGGATGGGTACTTTCCGGACGGGTCAGTACCATCCAACAAACAATAATCAACTCTAACGTTGCCACATGTCGTTTAGAGAGCCTTGTGGAGCGCTTCTGGGAAGTGGAGGAGTTACCGAACTGTAAGCCACTCACCTGGAGGAAAAAGCATGTGAGCAATTCTTCCAAACCACAACAACACGAGATTCCGATGGACGATACATGGTACGGCTACCATTTCATCCCCAGTTCCAGTCAGCACCCCTCCAAAGCATTGGAGATACTTTACGCTAGCAGAGCGTCGCCTTCATCAACTGGAAAGAAGGTTCGAGAAATACCCAATCAGCATGCAGCTACATAAAGTTTATGAAGGAGTACCTTGAGTTGGGACATATGGAAGAAGCTACTCCAACCACCTCAGCTGTGTTCATTCCTCATCATTTTGTGTGCAAAGAGGACAGCAGCACAACCAAGTTGAGGGTGGTCTTTGATGCCTCCATGAAGTCATCTAAAGGAGTGTCATTAAATGACATGCTCATGGTTGGACCAACCGTCCAGGATGACTTGTTCTCGCTCCTTATCCGATTCCGTCTCCATCCTGTTGCTTTGAAGGGTGACGTGGAGAAAATGTATCGTCAGTTCCAAATTCATCCTGACGACAGAGACTTCCTTCGCATTCTTTGGAGGGAAGACAAGGATCAGCCTATAAAGCAGTTTCAACTGAAAACTGTTACGTATGGAACAGCACCAGCTCCTTATCAAGCAACTCGCAGCCTGCAGCAGCTTGGAAAAGATGAGGAAAAGAAGTATCCAGAAGCAGCAGCTGTAATCCAAAAGGATATGTACGTGGATGACCTCATCAGCGGCTCCTCCACTACATCAAAAGCAATAAAGCTCACCCAGGACCTGAACTCCATCATCAGTGCTGGAGCGATGTCCCTACGCAAGTGGTGCAGCAATGACCCTTCAGTCATGGCGGCGATCCCAAAGGAGCTCCGTGAGGAAGGTTCAGACTCACATTTGACCAGGACTCAACAATCAAAGCTCTTGGAATTGCTTGGCACCCACAATCAGATGTTTTCAAGTTCAACAGCAAGTCCAGTTCCAAAGCAGCAACAAAACGAGAGCTTCTATCAGAGATAGCGAAAAACATTTGATCCTCTTGGATGGCTCTCACCATTAACAATTAACGCAAAATCCTATTTCAACAATCATGGCAGCTAACAACAATTGGGACAGCCCACTGGAACCCTGGATAGCTGAAGCTTGGAAGCAGTATCAACAACAATTAACGAAAATCGCAGCTCTTCAAATACCAAGATGCATAGTCAAGCCAAATGTAGTTACTTATCAACTACATGGATTTTCAGACGCCTCAGAACGAGCATACGCCTCAGCTGTGTATTTAAAATGCATCTTATCAGATGACACCGTCATAGTCAACCTCATCGCCTCTCGTACAAGAGTTGCTCCTCTTCATCAGGTCTCTCTCCCCGTCTCGAGCTGTGTGGAGCAGTCCTTTGCAGAAACTATTGAATCCATTCAAAGTGCAATTAAATTAAATGTACAACTACTTGTTATACAGATTCCATGATAGTTGTCAAGTGGCTATCATCATCCAGTCGGCGCTGGAAAACCTACGTCGCCAACAGAGTGGCAGCCATCCAGGAGCTCATCCCCAGTGAGCATTGGCATCACGTACCCGGAGTGGAGAATCCAGCTGATCTCCAAGCCGTGGAATCACAACAGACGAGCTCATCAGTTCTGAGCTCTGGTGGCATGGACCAGCATGGTTATCAACCCCACCTTCCTTATTACTAGTGTGTGAACATGGAAGCAGTTCTTTGAAGAAAAATCCACAATGAAGCAAGTATTCTCGAACCAGGCATCCTCATCATTCCTCATATCACAGCGTGGGTTGAGCAGTTCTCAACTTTACGAAAATTGATTAGCACAACAGCAATCATCATCATGTTCATCAAATCAGAGCAAAAAGGATGGAAGCTTCTTATCCTATCACACCACTGCAGCGAATTCAAACCAGAAATCATCTAATTGCCCGTATACAAGCTGTGACGTTTCCAGAAGAGATAAAAAGACTGAAGGAAGGAAAAGAAATCCAATCCAGCAGCCCACTTATCAAACTCATCCCATACATTGACGGAGCCGGAGTTTTACGGGTGACAGGAAGACTCAACAACTCTCCAATCCCATCAAATATCAAGCACCACCCATTGTGCTCCAAAAAGTCATCCTCTGACAATGCTCATCATTGAGGATTGTCATCAGCGCCACTTTCATGGTGGACCAACCCTAATGCTCGCCGCCCTCCGGGAGGAGTACTGGATCATCGGAGCGAGAGACAGTATCCGCTTCGTCACAAAATGTGTTCGTTGCCGGAAAACAAAGCAGAAACAATGCAGCAGCTGATGGGTCAATTACCAGCAGCCAGAGTCACCCCTCATCGCCCTTTCCTCCATTCCGGAGTCGACTTTGCAGGCCCCTTCCAAATCAAATGAAGAGGAAGAGGAAGCATTCAGAAAAATGTTGGTTTGCAATTTTTATTTGCTTTGCAACCAAAGCAGTCCATTTGGAAGCCGTGACAAGCCTATCCGCCGATGGATTCATTGCTGCTTACCGGAGATTCACCGCCCGAAGAGGATTATGCAGTCACCTCTACAGTGACTGTGGTACGAATTTTGTTGGTGCGGATCGCGAGTTGAAGAAAATTTTACAGCAGCTGGAAAAGCAACTTCAACAACCATTGTCACATCTTGGGACCACCTGGAGTTTCAACCCCCCAGCAGCACCTCACCAAGGAGGATTGTGGGAAGCCGGCGTCAAATCGTGAAGTATCACCTCCGCCGCGTTGTGGGTCCAAAACTGTTGACACTTGAGCAGTTCGAAACATTTTATGTAATATTGAGGCATGTTAAATTCACGACCTCTTTATTCCATTTCCAACAACCCAGATGACGTGCAGCCCTCACTCCAGGACATTTCCTCATTGGAGGACCCCTCACTGCTATTCCAGAGCCGACCTGACCTTGCTGAAGAAACTCATCTGGATTACTGGCAGGAAGCTCAGCTAGTTAGCCAACATGTGTGGAGCAGGTGGAAAGCAGAGTACTTACAACCCTCCAGCAGCGTTTAAGTGGGTCCGGAAGCAGCCTAATCTCAGCGTTGGTGATCTTGTGGTCATCAAAGAAGACAACCAGCCTCCTACAAGATGGAAGTTGGGACGAGTCACAGTTCATCCTGGAAAGGACAACCTAGTTCGAAAAGCAACTCTACGCACCGTCATTGACGTCAACTCCAACCAGTACGCTCGGTGAAATCATCAGGCCAATTCAAAAACTATCTCCGTTAATATTATGCAATGAAATGAAGTAAGGATTTTTTTTTCTTTTGCTACATTCAATTTTTATGTTTATTTAATTTTCAGATCTGGGGCCATCCTGATAATAGCCATGTTCATCGTTACCACCTCGGACGCGAGTGTTAAAACCCAGACAGTTCTGTCCGTACCCAAAAACTCCCCGGAAATGATGTGACATGGTGAATTCAGGACCCTCAGATCGTTTCCAGTAAATGTAGTTTCAAAATCACATAGTCCTTACTCAGAGTAATTGCTGTACCTTCGTCCAGCGCCGGAGTGTTCATTCGTTTGTGTAGTGTCATTTTACCAAGAATCAGTTTCTCTAAAAATATTATTTGTCTGTAATATGTCCTTCGTTTTTTCTCATGCTAAATGTAATGTCAATGACTTCTTGTTCCCGTCGTTTCTTTTTGTTTATGAAGCCAATTGTTTACATAATTGTTTAGCATTTAAATCCCTAATCCTATTTTGTATATTTGACCATTCGATCTGAACTCATCTTATTATAATAATTTATGCGTACCTTGTATGACTGAAACTCAATGCATTTTCCTCTACTGTTCCTAAGTATAAAAAGCCTTGTATCTGTACATCTCATGGCCTATCTTCTTTCTGACTACACCGTGACTCTGCCGGAGTGCGGTCTTAAAATTCCCTAAGATTTACGTGTAATAAAGTCCAAGTCCAAGTTACTTAGAAGTTTTGCGCACGTAGTTTCTTCCTTGTCTTTCTCATAAAGATTCTCATTATTTTACATACCAAAGGACATTGCCTTTGCCTTCACTTTTCCAGTAACATTTTACTCATCAGTTTTACCTATTTACAAACTTCCAATATTCATATCAAACATCCACTGCTAACTATTCTACACATAGCAAGTTCAATTATAGTGGAAGTGGAATGTTTGTTGGAAAGCACTCTTGCATGAATCCAAGAGAATTCGAGGAAATGCTACATCTACATCCGCATCCTCAAGGCTTAACTGAAAAACCCTACTAGATTGCTGAAAAATTTCATTTGCTAAAAGACTTCATACCGATCTCTTGAATGTTTTGAGGGGGACATGACACGTCTATACTGTTAGAAACGCTTGCTTGTTTCCTTTTCCTTTGTCGTTTCTATGAAATTCAATTCATGTTTCAAAAATGCAAATGGTATGAAAATGTAAGATTAATAACTACAAGCATGATCAAAAGTAGGTCCTATTCAAATAAAAATGCCGACATGCCGACTCTCAAGCAAGCAAATAACCCTGTTCCATCCTTACAACAGAGCCGAAATCTCTCAAGAACGTCTACAGAATTGTTAATATACTGAGAAGGCCTCGTATTGTGTACGGAAACCTAGAAACCAATAAATTTGGAAAACACCGTCTTCTTTAATAGAATCTAAAGGATTCGGGATTCGCTGAAACAAACTATTACCTGTTTCAACAAATTATTTATGTGAGTATTGGAAGGAGGCAGGCAGGAGACAAACATAAAAAACCGCAAACGTTTTTTTGGAAATATATTTTATTAAAATGTTTTAGTAACAGCAACTTTAATAAGGTGAAGTCAAATGTTTAAATGGATTTTTCGTACTCTGTTCGTTCCTCTAAAGCAAAAACTGACATACGACAGCGGCTTCAGAAAAAAATAATTTAAATCTTATACATAGTTTAGTTTATTTTTCCTTTCGCATTTTTCTGTTTATATTTCTGACGAAGTTATCTGTTTGATAACGGAAGCTCGAATAATTAGTTAATTTTTAACTACATCCGAGTAACCCCGAAAGTTTCCTTTTTTAGTAGATTGACATGTTTCAGATCCTTAAATACGATTTGGTGTCCCTTCCTTTCATCCGAAAGGCATAATCTTTGTTCCTTTGAAAATCGCCAGTATTGTTACTAAAATTAAAACCTCAAACTAATATGGGCTGGCATTTTCAATTCAGTTGCCACTAAAAACTGAAAAGCTGTCTTGTAAGACGTCACATATTAAATTACTTGTGTTTTCAATAATTAATCTACACTGGAGGTCATTGGAAGTGATATTGGGTATTAAATGAATAAATAAATGAATGTTTATTAAGGCTTTCTCGGGCCTTTGGCCCATATAGCCCACATTATCATGGTAAATCAATTACAAAGGGAATAATCGAAAATAAATAAGAAATATAATATTAACGATATTGTCATTACACAGTTACTTTGAGTTCCATTTAAAGCTTGTATAAAACATTATTACTGTATGTAATGCCTAATTAACATAGAATATAACGTATGTTTAGAATCAAAATGCAACTCGGCTGTTTTTAATATCTTCATATTGACTTTATTGCAACAGTTTGCGTTTTTCTCTGTGTTATAAAAATTGAGTCCACGCGTCCTTAATGTCATTCACAATGGCCTTGTAACTCTTGACGAATTTTTTTCTGGGTGGCTTGCTCAGCTCATCATGCAACTCATATTGGGTATTGTTTGTATAATTCCTCTTAAATTAACTATTGGATACATTTAGATTTTAAAATTTGAATAAAGTCTTAAAATAATTGAAGTTCTGATAAATCGTTGTTTGTATAATGAAAGCTTTTTGGTTACTTATGCACCATTATTTCACCACAAGCTCAAACCCGCCTACCAAAAAGATCATCAAAATCAAAACCTTTCCGTTTCTGGCTTAGGATGTGCATCGCAATGGTTGACCAACCACTACCCAAAAAATTTAGACCAAGTGTAGATGACAGAATCAACGTGCTCATTTACCCCACTATTTTGTGGAGCAGAGTGGAGTATTTACAAATCAAAGCCTTTTATATTATGGCGAATTAGTTATATTTAATTGCTGTTGTTCAAAAACTGCTTTCCCCACAACAAAATGAAAAAAGATTGGTTGCTTGATAATATCCATTAAGTCTAGTCTTTTGATGTTAAGTCGTTACGGTAGCAAAATATCCCAACTTTCACTTTTGATGATTTTTGAGAAGAATGAAATATTAACCTATGACCATAAAAAAAGAACATAAGAAGTTCACAACATTGTCATTAATTTTGAACCCTGTTTCGATATTTACCTTGCCTTGGACTAATTTTGAATCTCCTGAATTGAAGTTTAATGCCACAAGTCAACTTACTGCTTTACCATCTATTACCACACACTTATGAAACGAAGCAATTATCGATAGCTAACTTGCTAACAAGATTTCCTAATAAGCCTGGCAAAATATAGTAATCTGTTGATATTTTTTCTGTTTGGTTAGTCTGAACTAAATCTGCTATTTACTGAGTTGAGAATTCCGGTTTGTAAATGACCTGGAACAGAATTAAGAATAAACAGACATGAACTGACCACTTTATCACAATATACCGGGCTCGTCCGCTTTTCAGAAACGCTAGAAGGAAACTGCTAAAAGGAACACAAAATAACACATTTCTCTCACTCTCAAACTTTTGCGATTTCAGCATACCTCTTGTATATATGGTATTCACATAGTCGGATTTCACCCGCATAGTCGAGGAGAGTGAATTGAAGAATGTTTCTAACTGAACCAAATTTCAAATGACTTTGAGGTTTTTGACAAGAGAAATTATGATTAAATATCTGGTGGTTGACTCCCCATTCAATATTATATGTTCTTATCCGACACAAGCATATTGTGAGGATGGCAAAAGAATTGTGTGGGATTTTGATGGCTAATCGTAAGAGCAGTTACGAAGATTTATCCATGTCCCTGAGAAGCTAATAGTTCTACGGAACCGAAACGATACTTGAGCTTTTACTTAAATATTCACATTTTACTGTTAATTTACAAGCTAATTTGAGATTCTATGAAGTGTGATTTATTTTTGTTGTAACTAAGGTCAGTAGATTATCCGACCATAGTTTTTGTCCGTTAATTAGTGTAAGAAATGTTTTTGAAGGAAGTAATAGTTGTATTATAAGTAAAAAACGAAGGCTCCATGGTGTTTCTACATTCCATACATACAGCCATGTCAATTTCTTTCACAGTACGTATCGCGTGCAAATGTTACGAGCTACACTGAGAAATACTTCTAGTAGACCCATATTTTGTGATAAGCAAATTTACTTTTGTTTCACATTATCATTTTCTTATTTCAGCAGACCCTCCTGCTTAAATTGGGCAGACGCATTTACATACTTTTCGTGTTTTGCAAAAGTTAACTTACTTCCACTCTGAAGTGCAACTTTAATACATAGTTTTCTAAAGATGCCAAGGGCGGTGTAAGCAGAGAGGATATAGGAGCAATATAAAAGAAATAAATTTATTCTTTAACAATTCTCCTGTACTTAATTTCACATTTTCATTACAACTAATAAGCAAAATAATCGGTTTTTTATTTTGTGTGTGATGTTTTTGCTAAGAAGAACACTATATTTTTGCATATATTTTAAATATATAAAATTGTGAATGGGATCACAAATGCTGAAGCTCTGAAAAAGCCATTTAAAACTATTGTTACTAGCGTTTGAGCATCAGTGATTTTGTACAACTTTCACTTTCGCTCAAGGAAACTGATTGTTAGCATAAGGTCCTGGTCAAAGATGATTGGCGTACTTGAATTGGTGAATTGGCGTATTTGTGAAACGAAATCCGTAAGCTGCTTCTTTAAAATCTTCGAGGGAGCTGTTAAAATCAGAATTGTATTTACCATTTAAAATAAAACTAAAATTTCTTCTCCATTTTTATGTGATTGTTTTTCTTCTTGTCTAAAAGTTTTTGGCCAATTGTGAACCATCAGGCATTTAGTTGTATTAATGCAAAACCTTAGCCCAATTGAGTAATGGGCTTAGTCAGACATGTTGGTCGTACACGTTTTACATAACGTTTAACTGCTTGCTCAAGCCAAATGCAGTTCTAATGTAATAAAGTATTAGTTCATCCCAAGAATATTCTTCATTGCACCAATTTCAGCTTCCGTGCGAAATACCTTCTCAGGCCTTACAAGCAGCTTTCATGGGCTAAAAGCAGTTTCTCATTCAACATACAACATACATTATTTGCGTACTCTAGTTCAAGTATTTCCAGTATGTCCTAAGGTAGCATTATAACTTCATTTTATATTGAATTACCCCAAACTCAATGCTAATCGTCATGCATTATTTGGATTTTGCCTAAGTTTGCATGATTACAGACGAAAATGTAAAAACAAAATGCACTAACTTTGTATTTGCAATTTCGTCTTCTTGTTTGCCGTACAAGTATTCAGATCAAAAAAGTTTATTAATTTAATGACTGCAAAATTGCATAAAACAATTATATATATTGTTAGTTTGACTCCTACACACAATTTTTTGTAGCTTATATTATTAACAACTAAATATAGATATTTGTATGAAAATGGTTCATGATTCAGGTATTAGAGTAGTTCGATTGCTGGTGTACATGTTGTTGATAGGTAAATGTTCATGACATTGTGAAAGCAGCCAATGTGATTGTATGAAAAATGGTAATTTTGCAGTGTGAAATTTTAAAAGGCATAATTAAATGAAGAAGCGGTATCACACTTTGAACTGTATTTGTTAATACAACATTCGTTTAGTTCACTTGGAATTTCTGTCCATTATTCCTGAAGAAAAAATTTATTTTTTAACTTTCCTTAACCTTATCAGTGCTGAGTTTATTCTTACCTTAAGATGATAAGCTCCCACATTATGTATCTATGATACTTGCATTGACTACCATAATTTTGTTGTCGCCAATACAACCCAGACTCCCAGATTAGTTTTCAAGTTAAAATTACTAGGCTCCCATTTTTTTCGTATTAAATATTTTGAAACATCACTGTGACGTATTTCGGGAGTCAGGGGATACTTCCCAATGACATCGATGTGACGTAATTTGGGATCCTTCGGCATAGAAACATCAACATCACTGTGGTGTACTTTGGAGCCTTGTATTTTTAAATGCAGACACCACAGTGACGTATTTATGGGTAGCCTATGCAACACAACGTCATTACACCAATGTGGTGTATTTATGGCTGAAGAGGTTAAAGAAACCCCAAATTTTCGCATTTACTTTAAATAATGCTTCAAATATATTGTTTGAAGCCAATTAAACGAATGTCTGACCCTGAACACGTTTAGAGTTAAACTTGATCTATAATCTACATTCAAAACAACACTTGCGCTCGCAATTATGTGTAAAGGATTTAAAAAACCTAAAATATAATTCCAATATGATCACAATCACTGAATCGTACGAAAGTACCCAGCTGGGTATGAGATTGATGCAAAGCAAGTTATTCTAAATAAGGAGTACTTTGTTCAACTATCAGAATAACCATCATTGCTTCCAGGAATCTTGGAAGCAAAACCTGATTTAAAAGATAACAGTCGCAAATGTAACAAGTGTAGCATCTGAGAAACTGCTTATGCCTAAATGGTTTTACAAAAAGTTTTCAAGTTTGCCATTGACAATGGAGATCTCCAAGAGCATTCACTCATTTTATTAGGAAAATATGACAACGCGTCGTTGCTGAGTTCCATCAATGTTTTATCCCTGCAGCAACTGCAGAGTGCTTCAAGATCTTAAAACACTTTTTGTTCCGCGGACGACCTACTTTTCATCTCATATTCCAGTTCTATCTTAAAATCAACGTTTGCTTTCTGTTTGCACTTTTAGCAATAAGCAAATCTGGGATTCTTACGAACCTTTAACGTGATTGCTGATAACAACAGTAAGTAATTCCAAGAACCTTTCTTGGTTTAAAAAACGAATTTTCAATTCACCTTGTACGTTGACTTACTCTTTAACTCTATATTTTATTCATGCAATTCGTATATAAATGTATTTCACCCTGGACGATGAATGAATGTTTAATACGGGTTATATTTTAGTATCATCCCATGATTTCTGCATTGTGGAAGAATCTAATTCTCAAATGCATATAATAACGGCTTTGATTTTAACTGATGATTCACGAGACAAGTGAAAACTTCATGTTCTGAAATAGCGTTATCTGAAAAATTAGCTAAAAAATAAATCATGTTAACACCTGAGAGTCGCGTCGATAGTCGTATAATTGTTCGGTTCCACATTTTCACCTCAGCATCATATTCCCAGCGCACTAGGGTTTTAATATATATCATTGATATATTGAATACAGTGATAATTCATAAATGAGCTAATGTTCTATCGTAGTTTTATAAAACTCATTCAGAAATTAAAACACTGTTTCCAAAATCCAAGAAAATTAAGACCTGCAAATATAATTCCTTTTTACAGATACTAGTACAATCTACAATCCAAACAACAGAACACATCTATGGTACCAAAATTTTAAACAATACTTACGAAATCAGAAGTTGACGCCTAAATGTAACATTTTTTAAATACAGGAATGAATCCAATCCTACTCGTACATGAGTGGTGACTTCTGTCCCTTGAAAGGGTCCCATTTTGATGGACCAATTACTAATATAAAAATAACTTTAAATCAATATATGTATATCGTACAAATATTAACTCCAACTATGCAACCAGATATCTTTTGGACCGGAAAGGAAGGCCGTATAATATTTCATTTCCACTTTGGATTTCTTAGTTGTTACCTAATAATCATAACTCTTGTAGCTTCATTTGCAAAACCGCATAATGAATTGTAGCCCAATTAACTTAGTACAAAATGTTAGATATTGTTACCCGATATTTCCGGGTTTTCACGAACTTTAAGCAGAATATCTCAAAATTTTAACAATGACGGATGGGAAAAAATAGTTAAAATTCAAATTTGACTCACGTCTTATTGCAGACGGGCATACATTGGGTTTGGGTAGAGCTTTTTGTCCTCGAATCCAATTTCAGCTAAGCATCAGCATCACCGTTAAAAATTATTGGATTTGAATTAGGGGGAACAGGAAATTTAAATAGTTTCAATTTCAAAGGATCCATCCATTATTTTCCGCCTCAGTATCTCCATTCCGCTTGACGATAAAAGGAATACTGAGTAATCTGTGGGTAAACCAATTAGAAAACAAAATTGTGTGTTCTCAATTTGGGCTTCGATAACTGCTAGCGATTTGCTTTGTTATGAGTTTGGTTGGTTGGTTCAGGGTCCATTAAAAACTAATTATGGGATGGGTGGAAATTTCTTAGAATCACTCATCATCATCAGAATCCAAGTCTATTTGTAACCTCAGAGCTATCTCGTATAGGGATACTTGCTTTTGGAATGAATTATCCATTTCATTAAAATATTGGATGCCCAGGAGAAATGAGAATCCCAAATAACGTATTCCATTCATTGACGAGGTAAATGGGGCTAGTTCTGAGAATTTGAAAGAATATTCCTATTCAATTTTCCAATTTGTTAAAATCAGTCAACAAAATTTAAAAACCAAATTGAAAAGAAAGTGAACAAGGTCATTCCATTAGTTCTTGTTAGATCTACATCGTATCCAACCGAATTGGATTCCTTTCTAAGGGGTTCTGCATTACAGATTCGTTTTTACCTTAACATATTCTCTTTATGTGGTTTCTTGTAAATCCGTGCAAAAGAAAACCTCTATGGATAGAACATCATCAGAGATTGCAAGGTTAGTTCAGATTTTGCAATTTAAGAATGGCAAAAATTCATGAAGTGCTCTACGTAAGCATCAATACACACACCATTCAGAACACAATCTGTTCCCCCGGTACATGCCGTGATGTCATGCATGTCTAATTAGAGAGGTTTGCATATTTTTTTCTTAGGCTTCTTCTATCATTTTTCCTTTCCTAATGCAATTCATGATTCTGAATCACAAAAAAATGAGGGCAAAAGGCATTATAGAAGCTTAAATTTGTTCAGAATTCAGTACGTTTATAAAAAATCATTCCAGCTTGGGAGGTGTTTCCAATTTAAATTGATTACGTCTTTTTTTTAACATTTTCTTAACTGCTACCGAGCATTTATAGTCGAAACTTTGATGAAAATTCGAGATAAGATGAGACGATGTGGTTTCAATGAAACAATCATGAGAGAAAAACAATAACGACTTTTCCTTCACTCAAATTCATGTGTCTATCATCATCAATAACAGAACGAGAACCAGCAGAAAAGTTTCGATAAGCAACTCCAACAGCAGTCTATCTAAAAGTAGAACGTGGAACCTTTGAAAGGGTATCAAATATTACATCTTGAGACTGGAAAAAAGAGACATGGGATTTAAAAAAAAGGAAAGTGTGTAGTAATACCGAAAACCTTGAATGAAGTCTATAAACAATTCAATCTAAAACTATGACAGCTGTAATATCATTTAGTCTAAAATTCACTTCAGCGTTTCCTCAGTTTAAGATGAAACTATTTGTATCAAAGCAGACACTAGACAAATATACTACATAGATATGAAGCATTATTTGAAATGCACGCAGTTCATTCAATATTGCAATGTTACAGACTACGCAAGTAACAAATCGTGTCGTAAAACTTGTTGTATTGTTAAGATGATGATTTTGAATATGAAAAGCCAATCCATAAGTTTGTATTTCATGTAAAAAATTAAACTTACCCGCATTACCCAATATATATGTTCTGCATTGTTTCTTACTGCATGACAGTTTCGTTAACATTCACTGTCAAAAGCAATGTATTTTTTAAATAAAATTTATTCTAACTCCGTTTGCTGTATAAATTGGTTATACGTATGGGATCCTCTGCACTCGCACTAAATTTGGTAACTTTCTCTCTGTCAAATGTACACCAACCAACGTAGACGTTACTTTCAGTCACAAGATCTCACGTTTCAGCGTCTCAGAGAAAAGCACTAACATGTTTACTTGTGGAATATGATGAAGAAGTCCCTGAGGATCTGCATCCTACGCACACGATGCTCCAGACAAGACTGCCGTCTCGTGCGTGCCCTGCTCCCATTTTTGTCCTGGAAGTAGTGGAGCACAGGCATTATTGTCGAGGATCTCTTCAATGTACATATCAGACTGCGGAATATTATAGCGTTGAACTTTCTCCACAAATCTTTGGCCAAGAATCACCAACTCGTGCCAAAAAGTCTTTATTCTACAAACGCGTGCAAACATATAACTAATCTGCGTATTACATTTCGAGCTAAACTTCGTTAGTAAACAACTTTTACTACTACCTGATGCATCCGAGTTATATGTAAAAAGTTTGATGCACGACAAAACGTATGTGCTTTCTAAATAAAAATATTTTAACGTGAAAACAATAAGTTGTTTGCTTACGCTTTTTCTATAAAATGTTGATAAAGGTGCTTTTTTAAGTACAAGAGCAAAATCTGCATTGTTTGAGTAAGAAATCCTTTACCCGTTTGCTTATGAATAAAATTCAATAGTTATCCATAATGCGACCATCATTGCAATGTAAGTTGTGTGTTTCTTTCATGAAAATAATATTTACTTGGGTATTTGTGCTTATCTCTACCTTTTAATAACAAATTCATGTCATGTCACTGAATTTAGTTTTAGAGGTGGATAGAAAAAACAATATCTGAAAGTTTGTTAAGATGAGCAAAGTTGGAGTAAGGTCTCAGCTGCTGCTTTATCTTTATTTAGTGCAAGTGACCTTCGCATAAATTGAATGTATATATATTCTGCAAAATGGGTGACCATCTGTAATAGGATAATTTTTAATTTCCATTCCGAATCTTTGATCTAAATTCTTAATACAATAATTATTATGCAAATACTTTCCAAGTGGCCAAAAGTTTCAAGGGCCTATCTTACACGAGATTTTTAGTAGGAGTTCTACTGTAGGTGGATGTAAGACCCGTGAGCAACTATGAGTTACCTGCTCTTCCCAGTGCTTACTCCACCAGAAATCTTTCATTAGGAAATAAAGTAGAATCAAGAAACTAATTTTATACTTTTTCCAAGAAATAAATTCTTCAACGACATAACGGTAATTTTTTTTATTTCATTCGCTAAAGATCACATAAGTATGCACAGTAGTTGGAGCTTCTTTGAGAGCAGATTTGACTCCAGTTTTGAGTACGTATAGTAAAAGAGGTGTCTTATTAGGCCTTTTCCTTCGCAAAAATTTAAATGAAATGTTACTTTTTGTGTGAACTTGGTACTTTGAACAGTGAAGTGATGAGAATCATTGAAACCCTCGCTAAATTGCATTCTGTATATTAAATAACTTAAGTTTTGTTTAGTTCACACTTTACAAAAAGTCCCTGTATCTAAGATTGAAGCATGCTTCTGCAATGACACTGCAGAAATTTTGTAG
>LJIJ01004406.1:0-14908 GCA_001718145.1 Orchesella cincta
ATATTACATAATAATAATTGATCTCCACAGCAGTTGGGCGCTCCACTGAATTGATGGGAAAACGGGAGCAGGAGCTTTAAGTAGACTCTAATCCTAAGTGAAAATCCCTTCTGGGATGTTATGTAATGTTAGGATCATGATAACAATACGTGATGCCAATGCATGGCTTGGCATTACAGTCTCTCTGTTGCCTAATTGCATTCGTTTTAATACGTGTTAAACAATTGAATTAAGTTGATAAGACGATCGGGACTAGATAAAATCAAATACACGGACTGCAGCTCCTTCACCCAAAATTTAAAGTAATTAGAAAAGTGAAAATGTAAGTTTAATACGTGTCATTTCCTATGTCTTGCATTAACTAACGGAGCATGAGAGTTCAATTTTCTTTTATATTGAAACCAAGTCGAAGTAAGTGTCATTCTGGCTTTCACTGGCTTCTCCAATAAAGTAGAATGCAACGCTTGGATGCATTGAATTATTATGCCAGTAAAAACATCGCTTTTGCATTTCTAAACCAACGAGATGTTTTTGGTGACTTGTTCCATGTGATCATGAAAAACTGTCATATTTAGGTTAAAAACGCGTATGGATTATAAATATTCCTTTTTTCCCAGAGCTTTCAGGAGTTTTGATCTGATCTCCGCTTTTTTGTCTATCCGCTTCCCTAAACTGTGACAACCATCGTGGTAAATGGACGGAAGAAAATGGAAGTTTCTTTATCAAAATTATGATGCTATGTTGTTTCACCAAGATTTATGGTATGTTGGATATAAAGAACCATTTTGTCACTTGGTGTCCAGGTCAATAAACTAAATTCAAAGTCAACACTAAAAATATGTTCTTTAACACTTACTTTACTTTAATTTCTATTTACAGCAGTAAAAGTGAAAGCTTCACATTGTGATGATGATTATTAGTAAAATGGGTCTTGGGTTGTGCATGAATCTTTTACAAATACGCTTGTTCAAAAGCAAGTAACACTGGACAGAAATGTGGTGTGTATTCGAAAGAGATGCAAAACAGGTTTCTGGAAAACCTCAGGAATCAGTGAAAATTCTTTTTTCGTCAAAACTTGAATTGAAGAAATTACGGGGGCAATAAGCAAAAGCAACAAACCCCCTTTCACTTCCAATCTTGATGGGTTTTCAACAATCAAAAGACTCTCGCTTCCAATTCTGTTATATATAAGAGAATTTACCTAAGAAGCAAAGAAGGTTTTAAGGAGCAATCAAGATAAAATTTTTCAAGTAAAAGCAAGCAACTTACGATTAGATAAACGCCTGGTATGTGATGAAGTTCTGTGGGTAACCTGATGTATACGACACGTGTCTTGATTTCTCCTTCAGCCCATTCATTCAAGGTATCAAAAGAAAGTTGACTGATTGCTGTCGGATATTGAGTCCTATTTTTAACGCGGAATGGTCTGGAGATAAAGGCTTAATCAGTAACAGACGCCATCCGAAGTAGTTTTAGACCGCCTTCTACATGCTTATTAGGATGTCCATCAGAAGCAGCTTTGGAAGTATGGTTTTCCATTAGCCTTGAAACAAAGATAAAAGAGAAAGCAAGGAACCGTTATTATAAGATGTGGTACAGAAAAGCAGATTACACTGCATTTAATTTTGTGTTAACAAACTGGTAAGAAGCCTGTCAGCTTCTTTATTATATAAAAATAGCCTCTCTGTGAAAAACACAACTAAGAAGATTGAATAAGCTTTTAGGATATCCTTTTAATAAGTGAAATGCATTTGAAGACAAGAGGTGCGGTTTTCAACAAACAAATGGCAACCATCTTAAGCTCCTGCAAGGCAGACTAGACAAGAATCGTTATCTCCTTAAAACTTAATGCGCTTTTCATACTGCACTCGGTTGTGATTGGAACTGGAGACTGAAATGATGATGCAGTCATGAGCTATTTACGACTGTGGATAGCGTCAGCATCCTATTTAACTTGTAATCCGACATCAATGTGTTATGTAATGAGACTGGGAAGGAAATTGCAACCATTCACGAGCTTGAGCTGCTCATCATGGACTGACAATACGACCATCAACTTCTTTAAATAGAATGTTGCAATTCTAAAGCCATCCGGTTCTATCTTAAGATTGTGTGAGTGAAGAAAATACGTATGGGAGAAGTTACTGACTAAAAATAATCTCTTTGTATTTGGAAAGTCTAATAAATACATTCTACACGACTTTGATACAAATGAAGAATTAATTCAGGATAAAAATAATAGGTTGACCCTAAATCCATGAGATTGGAGCAAGTACTAAATTCATTAATAAACATGATATGCATCAGGGTAGATTTATCATGATCCCCCGTATGTTTACTTGTCCCATATCCAACCTAGCAAACAGTTTACCATACTGGTAGAAAACTAATATTAAGTTGAAGATTCTAACTTGTTACACTGCGATCGTTTCTATAAAAACAAACACATATTTAATTGACTTCTACTTTTACACCCAAACAAATGACAAAAGGTTTTGTTGAATGTCTATTATTTGTACAAGGGTTTTTAGTTCTTGGGTAACATGTGAAGTGGTAGCGGAATTCCACTATCCGGAAGCAGTATGTGGGAATGGAAGTGGCACACACCATCGGTTTTCCTGAACTGGAACACAGCGTGTATTACAATTGATGAATTGATTGAAATTGATCGAACGCCGTGTAACGTCCCTTTCGCTTAAAATGGTTTCTTGTCAAGTCTAAAGCAATCTACACGGAATTGGAATCATCAGTGTTCCAGTTGGACACCCGAATCCCAGCGGTTTTCCGAAGAGCATTTTCGATCCCAGTATTGCACTAAAGTTGTTATTAAGATAGATTACAATGCAATTTAGAACCTGTGTTACATCGCAGCTCACCTTTCCAAATCTATATATATTGAATATATTCGTTTGATTGTTCTTGGACCCGCAGCATAGCATTTGTAGATCCATGTACGACTAAATCCCTTTGCTCCATGCTGCGTATCATATTAGAGTGGCAGCAGAAACACCATGGGTTTTTTTTGTAATGCTGAAATTTCCAGTATCCAATTTCCCATTCTTTCCTAGTTCTACGGGGCATGTGGGATGACAAAAAGACGGAAATGAAGGAAGCTGGAAGCGTGAGTTGTGTCTATTGTATTCGCACTCCAGCGTTTCCAAGATTGGAACTTTGTAACAAATTGAACGTTCGAAAATATTAATAATATAAAGCTTAGCACAACTAAAAATGTCACTTTTATATTTTAAAGGGAAGATTTCAATCAATTCGTGGGCAAGATGTACTTCCATTGCTACTCAGACGAGGACGATTAACACCATACACAAAGAGGGACTAACCTGACAGTACACTAAAATAACAAAAAATCAGTATATAACAGGACCGGAATTTAACTGCAACGTAAACGGATGCTAATTTTTGTGTCGATCGACAACGTCTCGTGTTTAACGAAGAGGTCATCATTTTTAAACCGCTGTATGAATAGAAATAAAAATAAGCAATTTGCATACAGCAGTTGCAGTAAAAAAACGATCTAAATTCACTGCTGAATACAGAATTAACGGCCTGCTGTATAAGAAAACTAGTAGGTATCAAACGCGAAATATCTTTTCTCCTTCATTCAAGTCTGCAAGATTTTTACAAGAAATTTTCAAAGAATTGAAAGATTTTGCAATGTATAGGTACATATTAACATTTCGTATCATGGTATGGATATAAACAAATGCAATTGTCACGATTATAGAGCTCACACGCGCGTGTACGCTATTTGAGTAGGCGTCCTTATTGCTTACACTAGCACGAACCTCATCATAATAGAATAGCCGTCTCTATTCATAACAAATATGATACATATGAGATCCATACATGTTATGTAATCTCAAGTCAGATTATAGACTCGAATAATCGTATCAAAAAAAGCTGTAAAATAATATGTCTCATACTCATCCAAGCCGAGCTTAATTGTCCAATCATACAGATTGATGTCTTATTTAACGTTCAGTTGCTTGCTGATATTCTAAAAATCGTTCTTATTTTGTCGTTATCAGAAAACACGTGAAGGTATGTAAATGTTAACTTTTCCAAGTAATTTTATCCAATCACAAAAGTAACACTAGCCCCAAATAAAATAAAACATACATCAAATTGCATGGGAGATATCATCATCTTTGTCATCTCTTTGTCCATCTGCCTTGTACTATACAATCAGTTGTGTAGCTTAAGAGTAAGTCATCTTAATTTAATCACAGAAATAGGAAACCTCGTTGTCTTGTAACATGAACCTTTGTACCAAATTTTCTATGAGTTTAAACAATCCTTCCTGAAGTAAACACATATTGTGAGCTTAAATAAATCATTATCATTTTTATGTTTTCCCACTTCACCTCAAATCTTAATCTCTCTTTATTCTCGTGTTATGATGATGAGTATGGGAGCCTGAATTCTGAATGGCAACCTAAATATATTCTGTATAACATGCGTACGTTGACGTAACATTGTACCTGTGTATTAACCATATTTTTATTATCGTGGTGGATTTTCAATGGTACGTTGATCGTCATTTTTACGAAGGTCATTCGTTTGTTATCTTTCTTCACAACGCGAGTTGATCTAGTTAATGCTCAGGTTCGTAAATCGTACTCAACCATGGAATTGTAGGGTTACATTTTCACTTTTAAGCTTAAGTGGGTCAGGGAATACAGAAAACTACACGTGGTTTTTTTGCATTATTCCCCGTAACCAGCTTTGTTAGGGCACCGACGATAAAAATGACATCGGGCATCTAGACGAAGCGTATAACCTGAAAAATTCAGTTTAAATTAAATAACGCAGAAGCGTCCTCTAACATAAAGTTACACGGCAGTGGACGTCGACCAAACTCTCTGTGTGGCCTTCTTTCGAAGGCAATGCATTGAGGCAAACTGATGGGCGCACAACATTGATGTTGTATATAATGTTACATGAATCAATCCTTATTAGTCTCGGAGTTTATCTCAATAACATGAGGTTTATCACGACAGTACTAAACTTTAAAAAGTACATATACAAAATTAAGACCCTATTTAAATAATCCCTTTTTTATACACCTCCAACCCTTTTAATCCAACCCCCCATAAATAAATAATCTTCTTTATCATCAGTCTAACCTACAGTCATCCTCTGTAAAATTCAGCCAATTCATCCTAACGTCATTCACAATTACTTGTAATTAACTGATCAGGACATTTAGTGTTCACTGTGAAAAAGTGAGGCGGAGCACCTCCCATTAAAATTACAATAAATTTTGGAACGGTACACTGATCGTCAACGACAGTACACACAGACGTGACTACATTTGCGTATTATAGGTATGACGATTGTAATTTATAGATGGAGACCTTACACTGTTCAATTTCATAGCGAACGCGGTGAACTGATAGGTTACTACAGCATAGTCAGACATGTTACGTTGGTGTTTTATATATATGATTGTAATTAATTGATTTGGATTTGTTGACCCAACACTGTTCAAATTATAGCAACCACGGTGAACTGATCGGTTACGACAGCAGACAGAAATATTACGTTGGTGTTTTATATATATGATTGTATTTAATTGATTGGGTTTATTGACCTGTACTGCCATGATTAGCAACACGGCAAACTGTCGGTCACGACAGCACAGACAGACATACTACGTCAGCATGTTATACATATGATTACTTGACCGAATCATTATCTAACTTCAAATTCATCAACTCTCAATACTCTGCAGTGCAACATTGAGAGCCATTATGTATCAACTCTCATTAACATACTGATCACGGAAGTTAATAATGAGCATTTGCAAATTTTTTTGATTTGAATTATTTTTGCATAGCTACAATTAAATTTTATTTGGTTATACAAATATAACAACCCAACTAACGGCATTGCAAAGCAAAAAACTTTAAAAAACGGATCAAATAGAATTTTTTTTGAAAATGATAGTTTTAATTTAATTTATAATTCGTCATAGAAACATAACAAACGAACCTACGCTATTGCCAAGCAAAAATAACCTTGAAAAAAAAGAGCAAAAAGAAATTTCCTGTACCATGGCTCGAACCCCAGACGGACACTTGCCCAGTCCGTATTCCTAACCCCAGCCACATGTGCTTATATTAAGGTAAAGTGGAAAAGAACCCAACTATTAACATGAGCAGGACTCAGAATTTTCAGCTGCACAGATAGAGATTTAAGCGTGTTATATAATAGCGGTAATCTCTAACCACGGACCTACGCAGTAATATTTTAAATTGATCATGCCGAAAAAGCTAGGACGGAATCAAATCAAACCATTCAAATACTTTTCGCATTGATACCGCAGATTCCATAATACAACATACGTTTTTCATTTCATCAGCCTTCCCAATTGAATCTGTTAATTTCAGTTATCTGTGATCTTGTTATATTGTAATGCGACTAAAGGAAAGTAAAGGAAATTCAGTCATACTCTAACAGTTTCCTGTAAGGAGCTTAATATTTAAGACTTTTTTAAGTCAAAGTAAATACTAGAATTTCACAGTACAATAACAAAATTATTTGCCAATATTATGCACGTACTAATATGCTATTATTTTCATTGCTTGCTTTCACTTCTTTTTATGTGTATTTTGTCATGCAACGAAACTGATTTTTGAATAAAAAATTTGTCTTCTTTCGCAATGTTTAGGTCACCAAAATCGTTCGTGCCAACATTCTGTGCAGTGAACAAGAACACATTCATTCGAAAAAATGTCATAGCTTTGTCTACATAATTGTGACAATCCTAATATTTTATATCATACTTGTTATTTGAAAAATGATTTATAGCTTGAATTGACGACAAGAAAAGATGATGATATTAATGATGCCTGGAAGTTAATGTGCAAGTTGAACGGCACGTGTAAGAATGCCTTTCATTGCTGCTTTTATATCTGATGCATATCATAGTGCATCTGACTTGATTTTTGATCTGTCAATCATTTTGTTTTATCTGACGTACATAGAACTCAATGTATCGTGTTCAAAATTCTTAATACCGTGCTAATTTTATTGTCACATGCTTTACCCTGTGAAATCATCTTACCTACAGCTTTCTCGTATTAAATTGTATGAGTATAATTGTAAAACGGCTCACTTCCTTAACAAATGTTATGAGCTAATTTATAAATTGGTTTATTTCAGAAAAGTTATTGTTAAACCGAAACTGGATAAAAAATTTCATGTTACAAGATCTTAAGTTTAACTTTTATCATTACAAAACAACTTAATGATGCGAAAAACAAAATAAACAACACATTCAGAGCTTACTGTAATTGTAGTCTACTCTACCGTACATAATCATACAACAACAGAAAAGCTCTTTCGAGTATATGGCAAATTTTAACTTTACAATCTTACAAGCTAAAAAAAGAACTATTAACAAACTATTTTCCTATCATTCCCGTAAATGGTAGTAGTGTAAAATTTAAAATAAAAGTAATGTGAATGGAAATTTTATACAGTTTGTATCCTACTTTGCATAACGCAGAGAAAACGCTGAAACT
Organism: Orchesella cincta; assembly: GCA_001718145.1. NCBI lineage: Eukaryota > Metazoa > Arthropoda > Collembola > Entomobryomorpha > Orchesellidae > Orchesella > Orchesella cincta. The sequence continues at coordinate 7,548 of LJIJ01004406.1, forward strand.
GAGGAACAAAGTAGCTCAAATTATATCACAACTTATACTAGATACGATTCTTCTGGAACACCATTCTTACTGTTTCTTGAAGAACAGCAGCGGTGATAGTTTACATTGTTGGCACATTTACAAGCACAGAATGTCTTTTAAGAACATCTGAGCCATATAAAAGAATGAGGTTTAAGGGCAAGCTATTCATTTACGCAGTCTGTAGCCTTGAGTAGTTGATCCGATCAGGGGCACTTACACACGTAAAAACATTGATGTAAAGACCGTAAACGGAAGCAGTACAGAAGAAAGTCCATCACGGTTTTATCTGGTAGTAAAAGCAACACCGTCGGAATTGCTGGAAAATGTATTAATTAAAACTAACTGGTAACGGCAGCAAGTGAAACTGGCATATTTCTTGTGTGAAGCACCAATAATATCCGTAAAATCATGAAACTATTAAAGGCATAAACACACCAAGTGTCAACCAATAAGACATAATGGAAACTCCATCTTTTCAAATTTAGGATTTCTTTTTGATTCTGTCAAACGTAGTGTCGACGTAATTGATGATAAAGCAAATTGTATTTTTATTGATATTTGCCATAAGGAAGATTTTGTAATACATACATGATAAGCAGGGCAACTAGTTTCCTCTATTCTTATTAAAAACTGTTGATAAATACCCCTTTCCTTCTCATTTATTTAGTAGATAATTCTGCCTGTTGTCACATCGTACTTACACCTAACTGGACACATGCCTCATCATGAACATACTGATCAAAATTTCAATACATTCTGGTGGGAAGGATTTGTTTTTAGGAGAATGGCACTGAAAATGACTCATGACTGCACTTTAACTTTTAAAACAACAGAATAAATCACAATATTTCTTTAAGAAATAGTTCAAACCATGGGAAATCCTGTTAAAAAAGATCTCAATACAAGCTGTTTTCGAATCAACTCGGCTACCCACCATTATCACTGCTGTTCATTTGCTGCTTTGTTTTCTCGGTTTGGTTTAATTTCTGCGATATCATCAAATTGATTGTTACAGCGTGTGTAATACCATTTCTTTATTAGCCGGCAATTCTCCCTAATCCTTCCCAATATATGCAGGGCTTGCTTTGAGTCACGAAGGAATATTGTGAACTTCAGTGACAATATAAAAAGGCGGTTAATGATATTGGTATAGGCAAAGATAGATAGTAGGTAGCTATCGATTAATAGATAGAAGTGTGGTGATGTCTCACATTAGTTTTTGCACGAGATTGTTTCTGAAGTGCTCCCACAGATCTCTATATTGATTCAGATCAATTGCGATGTCGATTTTTTAAATTCAATTCTAACTTCCTGGAGTAGTCGTACAATCAATTACTTTGTGTAGCATTAATTAATATATTCAAGCATATAATACGACTGAATACTACAAGCCAAGTTAACGCCAACAACGTTTCATCTAAAATTATTTTAGATGGTATAAATATCAGGTTGGAGGTATACAATTATGGTTGCATATTGCTAGAAAGCAGGAAAGTTCAATTATTCGAAAATAAAGAATATGCGACACATATTAGTTGCAATACTGACGCAAAAAATTAGGAAATATTTGCATTTAGCATTTAAATTGTCTTCACATTGAGCCTGTTTCCACATCTCTGAATTATTGCTCAAGCTGGGTACCTTGTCCACCTTCCTTTTCCAATTTAACACTGGGCGTAAAATGTACCAATAATTTTTCACACTTGTGTAGGATTTACTGAGAAGACTCTCGCCCAACATGATTAGTTTAGTTTGTTACTGGAACTCTTTTTTCAGAAGTTCTACCAATAGCTTGTTGCAAAACTTTCTGTAGCTCCAATACTTCTTCTTTGCATTGCTTCTTTTAATATCTTTATTCATTTCCGCCACTTCCAAGAAAACAAAGTAAGAAGACAGGAAAGAATTTACTTCTGCTTTACATTACAATACTCATATGTGGACTTTAGCTGTGTAATATATGCAACATACCTACGTTTTCCACCACTTTGGGCAGCAAATATCAGCCTGCAAATTATGCGTTTCTGAGAAAAAGATTTACTGGGAAAGGAAAGAGGAAAAATTGTTAGTTGTTTTAAAAGCCCCTTAATTATTATTATGTAAGGTTTCTGCACACCTCCACAGTCTACACTATATTAGAATGTTTCTTCCTCATGAGCAAGAAAGATGGGGTGATCGTAAACTACCTTTAAGTATATGGTTAAGAGTAAGTAGACATACTAGTTTCATCTAATCCTATCATAAAAACAACTGATTTGGAATAAGAACATGCAACACATGGTTTTACTTACAAAAGTCAATGATGTAATTTTGTGATCCATTATTCTGAGTCAGCTTACTCGGTAGCTTGAAAAATGAAACGAAACCAAAAACTAAAGGACTTTCTTTTGACCACGAAATAACTAGAGTAATTGTTTCTTCTCGAATTGAAACCGAGGTACTTTAAGCAGTCCAGGGAAAGTTGTCAGAGGATTGGTAAATTCCTAGGAAATACTTCAGAACATCATCGCATTCTCTCAAAATTTGATAGCATCTTCCTTCCAATTCCTAAAATCACTATGCAAATCCATTGCCTCACACAAGGGCTGAGATACTAGCAGTTTTCCATTTGGATGTAACCCGTAAGTCATAGTGCATTCAGATGGCTTTCGTTGAACAGTTAAAATTGAAAACTAATACCAAGCACTCGTCTACAAAACGTAAAACACAATGATGTGCAAAGAAGTGTGCGTAATTCATACGTGACTTCCTTTGTTGGATATGATTGTTTATATGTTTACTTGCTAGGAAATTCAACACGAAAAAGATAAAAGAGAAAGCACGTTTGTGCGAATGCTTTTAATGCATTCTATTTCGGGTTGGCATTTAAAAGACAAGAAGTCACTTCACTTTTGGGTATTGGGTGAACTTCTCCGCCAACAAAATGACTAAGATTTTCGAAGTGCTTACAAAAAAAGGAACCGGATTTCTTAGATGTGGCATCTCAATGAAGCAGCATGCGTTAAGCATCATCGAATCTTTCAAAACGATTAGTCATCGGCAGGAAGATCGAAACAAACTGCTATATTCCACAAAGAGGTCCTAGAAGGCTCATAATATGTTTATTTTTCACTCGAAGTTATTAAGTAACGTGATAAGAATATTTAAATGTAATTCCGTATGCTTTTGTCTCTTTCTGTTTAAACTATCTTTCAAAGAATACTCGCCAGCTTGCAAAATTATTGATTGGTTGTTCTATTAGATTTTGAGAGATTTATTAGCCAAAACATTAGCTTTGCATTTTGGGTCAATCGAGCAGTTGAAAGAAATGATCAAGTTATGGGATCTTCCATAAGATTTATACCAGATATTAGACAAGTCTTGTCCACCTGGTAAATCTGTTTTCAATGAAGACGTAATCTTTAAGCAATCGTACAGAAAACGGAAGCTCTGCATTATGTCTACTGTCAGCTGAATTAGTTCTTCAGTTCTTATCAGCATATTATTGACAGTTTTCAAAGGACCAAAACTTTTCCATTGCAGGCATGTAAGAAACGTTTTAAAAATCATTACGGAGTTTAATTAAATTTTGTCGTATCTAATTATTACATTGTAGTAGAGAAACATTTAATAAAATGTCTATCTGCATTTTCCTTTTTCCATATAAATCCTTGCATTTTCCATCTCTCTAGTTTATGTGCATCTAATGGGTGAAAGCAAGGACTAATCTTTGTGAGACGTGTAAGCAGATGTAATACTCTAAAAAAAATTAATTGATTATATTGAAAGACAAATTAAACACGAATATTATTTGCTAGTAGAAGAATGCAAAGAATACAACATGTTTTGACGCCGATTTTATAAAAATTCAACGTGTAAAAAGTAATACATCTACAGATTCAGGGAAATCCGCTTGCGCCCACTTTGTCCTAAACAATGACAAGTTTTATATTATTATTTAGCCTTGATTAGGCCATCCTATGATTTTACATTGTGGCTGTGTAAATACATTATTTTGATCCAAACTCAAACTAATTTTCAAGAATTCTCACCGGCATGCAGTTTTATTGATTGCTTTTTTAATTATGTTCTCAGAAATCATTTCATATTTTGAAAAGCATAAACAACGTACCGTGCTAAGATATTGTTTCCTCCTTTAGCAAAATTGAAGATAGCCATTAATAAAATAACTATAATTGAGGGAAAATTTTAAATTGAAAGTTGCGAAACTTTCAATTAATTACAAAAAATAGCATGTCATTTTTAAAAATAGAATCATGAATATATTGATTTATATATTTTGCTTTACTTGTCAAAGATACATTTGCACTTCTATTTATACTGCTGAAGCAATTGCATGCCCTAATATAAGCCTTGAATTAAGAGGATCGTAATGAAAGAATCGTGTGTGTTTTTCAGTTCAATCAAGCTTCTTTGGGCTTCACCGAATGTAGAAAATTAAATGCATGAATGTGTTGCCAAAATTGAAAATTTACAAATTATTTTTTAGAAATTAGTTAGATCCCCGACAGTTCGTAATATTTTGCTGTAACCGGTAATAAGTTTTCCAGGGTGTTTTTGCTTAATTTCTTGAATTGTCTAATTCTAAAATTTTCTGTCTATAACGTTCTATGTTATATTGAAAGAAATGTATAGGGTTCGCACACACAAGTAATATCAATTCTAATTCAAAAGAAAGTATAGGTTTAAAAAATCATAAAATCATCTCCAAAATCATAAGGAAAACGTAGTAGCGTCGATACACATGATACACTCACTTTGTTACCTGCTCCATCAGTAGGGACTCCATCCAAGATAAGATAAAGAGTGAAATTGTCATGTCTCAAGCTTCGCCTTAAATACACTTCTAGTTCCATAAGGTTCATCACATATCGACATACAACCAATTTAACATAATTTCTATTGCAGTAAATAAACAAATATTCTAATTTAAAGTATTTAAATATGAATATACCTTATATGTATGTGGATCAAAGAACCTCATGCTGAAGAACGTTTGCGCTAGTAAAACAGAAAATATCGTGGTAAAAGCATCATTTAAAATATTACAAAAGCGACAGTCAACAATGATAAATTGTCTTTTTAGCGTGAAAAGTGCAGCCTGTTTGTGCTTACTCCGACGAGAGCATCATGTAGGAGAATGTTTTTCAATTTAAAAATCCAACCCGACCACACTTGTTTGAATTTAGTACTTTTACCACTACAGACTGTTTTATTTACCACTACAAAACTACCTTCATATCTTCATGTGTTCTTGTTCCAGAAAACACCTCCAAGAACTATGGGAAATGAGTTCAACGATGTCGTAACTTTTGGGCGCTTTACTGCATTACATCCCTTCAAAACTTGAGAGAATCTTTGTTTCAATTCATTGAGTCGCTTAAACTATGCGGATTTCTTACCACCAGCTGGTGGAAGATTAGCTGGAATGGCAGTAAAACTTAATGGAAGAAATACATGCTAACTGTTTCCATTAGTCCCATTTAATCTCCTTTTTGTTTACATGGAACGTATTTGTGACATGTGATTATTCCCTTCATTACATAAAATAGGCTTTTCATGATGGGCTATGAAGAGCATTTTCACCACGATATATTACAAGAAAGCATGATGCAGTTTTCATAATAACTTAAATAGTAATTTTCATGGAAAACAGTTTAAACGCAGTTTCTAAACACCCCATACAAATCTGCAAGCGACAAGTTCTTAGAATGTCAAAACTTCATGTGTAAGGATTATATGAAAGAATGTAGTCTGAAGTAAAAAAAGTGTTCAAATTCATCGACAACTAGGGCTCAAGCTGTAGCCGTGGACAGTTGGGTGCAAAACATGAATGATCACGGTAAAACATGAGTTCCAAAGGTGAGATTGCTTCAAGGCGGAATGTTTCCTCGGATTACCATTCTAAAAGAAGCAATAGAGGAAGGAGAGGGCAATTTCAATAATAATCTGATTCCATTCAGGATCACGAAGGCAGCGCATGCAATCACGTGTATCACATCTCGTTTCTATCCAATTCATGCACGATTGTATTGAGGTGGAAATCACTTTTACAGTAAATAAAAAAGCCATCCAAAAAGGAAGTGCAATATAGTGCCAAGCAGCGTGTATAATTCGTACATGTTTTATTTGTACACTTGTAAGATATGCTAACATCCAGACGGATAAAGAGAAAGTATAGTTTCGTTTTAGAAGAATGATTGACAGAGATGAGTCGCTTGGAGTTGGTCATGGGTGAATGCTCGTTTTATAGGCTTCCTTTTTATTTCATTCAGGTAGGATCGCGATGGTAAGAAGCCACTTCGATTCTGAATGGGTTTCTCCTCAGCTCGCAAAAGACAAGGATAAATGAATAGCCTAACAAGAAAGGATGTCAGATTTGGTATGTGTGCACTTAAATATAAATAAAAACGTATAGCCTCTTTGGAAATCATGACAAATCATTAGTCCCAATCAAAAAGTTCCGTAGAAACGGAGGTGATACACAACTGAACTTGATTAAGTGCATCCTCAGGTTTTCTTACTCATTTGAGCGGTTAGTAAATAAAGAAACACGTGGCAAATGGAACTGCACTACAAATATTGTATCTGTAATGTATTCAAGGTGAACATTTTTGTGATGAGTCAACAAGTCGTATTACTCACTGTCTAAATTAATTGGGGTTACTTAAATATAAATTGAAGAGGAAATGGTTATTGAGGCAAGCAAAAAACAGGGTTGATTGGTTCGCCTATTCATGGAATTTTGTTTTGATATTTTATTTTCGGGAATTATTTTCATGTGATCGCGTTTCTGGTGACTTTCGACGTTGGTATTATGAAACATTTCTGAATTGGATTCTGAGAAATTCATCAGCAAAAAATGTCATGTGTGGGATGTTAGCTCAACCAAAGTAAATTGGAATAGATCACACGAGAACTTGGATGAACTACTATATATATTCCACCTGAGCAAATGAGCAGAGATGAAAAGAAGCAGATGGACAGTGGAAGATATTAATTAAAAACTAAAATTACAAAAGGGCACATGCAATATGCGTAGCTTTCTATCAAAACACTACAGCCTATTCTAAATACTTCTGTTCATGCTGACATGTCCATGTTAACGTTTCATGAAACAAACATCTATTACCGAAAAATGTGACTCTTTACTTATCAGTTGTGGTTTCATAACGAATCAGCTATACATTAATGAGCGTACCTCACTCCTTTTGAGTTGGGACGTGGAATCTGATGCAGACATTCCCAAAGCTGTTGAAAGTCGTAACCACCAACAAGCCTTAAACTTCAATCAAATCTGGATTTCCAAAAATACGCACGTCAGCTGCTCTAGAATTCTATAG
>LJIJ01004407.1:0-14890 GCA_001718145.1 Orchesella cincta
ACACACATGGAAATACCTTCTGGAGATCCCAACTTGTTAGATGGAAATATGAATAATCGATAGAAACATTATCATAAAAATTCTCACTTTTCTCCTTATACTTTTCTTCTGGTTATTTTCACACATTTTTATATGACATCCGAGGATGAGAATGCTTTTTTTTGGTTTCGCTAAACAGAGAAGGTTTCCAAAGCCATATCTATGTATATTCGTTCTTGGAAACTAAACACTTCATTGTAGACACAGCTTTTGGGCGTATTCGACATTTTTGCCATCAAGCGCAGAAGGACAATGCCGTGGATAGGATGGTATAGCGGGTGATACTACAAGTCCTGCCGGCCGGATCCTATATATCTCCCTGGTCTACTGCTCTGCACACGGAACGCGTATCTGCTCTGCTCTCGCCTAAGGATGTGTGATGCGATGCACAAGATGCCAAAGAAGTGGTCTGGACACAGCGTTGTGTTTGCTACCGAAGCTGGAGGGCAACTGATACTCAATGCCTTCCAAGCTACATATATTTATTCACTAGCAAGTTATGTGTACATTGTCACATAAAGATATGCTTAGCCTAAGGTTAAAGCAATGAAAGCTTCTTCATATTCGCCTGAACTCCTCTCATAATCCCCATTATATACAAATATAACTATACCCGTCACATCCACCCACGCTAAATCAGAAGCGTTACCTACGCTTCCTCCCCCAACTGACAAAACGGAAGTATACTCTAAAAGTGAAAGTTACACAAGAAAAGTGAAAGTAAAGGTAAAAAGAAAATGAAATAAAAATTTTAGAACATGACATCTTTAAATGGAATAGGTAATTGACCCTCACCAATTCGTTTCTCATTAATAAGAGCGTGACGAAGACGCTGTCGGATTCGACGCAACTTATTTAAAATAGGTTTAGGCATCTTGGAATATCTTATCATCTCCCAATTCTTCAATAACTCATCATTACCAATTCGTTTGACACTATATACATTATCATATGGATTTTTCGCCTTCTTTGGCACAATTTCTATATCATTATGAATCTGAACAACTCGATTGACTCTTTCTGGTACCTCCTCTACAAAATTCTCAAATTGAACCACGCGATTTACAACTTCCGGTACATTATCAACATAATTCTCAATCTGAACAATAGGTAAATCAACATTTTCTCTTTCAATAACAAAATTTTCACCTTCTGCGACATAACCTGAATCGTCTCCTCCTGCAGCGAAGGCAGGTATATCTATATCCATACGTACATTGAAAGTTACCTCATTTTCATCATCCTTTGAAGCGACGGTGGCTTCTTTATCACTTTGCATATCCCAATCATCATAATCATCATTAATAATCACAACTTCACGCTGTACATCATCATTAATAACAGAAATTAATTTCTCATTCATCTCTACAGTATTTTTATCAGACAATGGACATAAATTAAGTAACATACGAACATTTTTAGGCTTCACAATACATATCATGACCAAATCATTGTAAGACAAAACTCGACGAGGTGGTAAATCACGTTCTTTAGCTGTTTTCAAACGCCAAAACCATACCCTTTCAAAAACACCGAAGCTACTTTCACGAGTGAACTGCAATTTCTGTTGCGTAGACAGACCGTTACGAGCATTCAAAAAATCTTTTTCTACATCATTCCTATCTTTTGGAAAAGTATATTCTTTCAACATCATCTTCCTGCTTGGAACAAAATCAACTTCATGTAAAAGAAAATCATAATGCTTTTGCTTCAAAATTTCCCAACAAGCTAATAAAAGTTTGCTGTCGTTCCTAGCGTAATTAATCACGTCTTCTGGCAAAGGACGATAACGGAATAAAAACATCTGATTGTCTTTGTTAACCTCAATTTCAAATGAAACTGACAAAACTCGGCAAAAGAAATACCGTTTACACTAGTAAGCTGATAATGGACGTTTTGCAAATTGAAAGTACGAACACAACGTATATCATAGTCTCTCTGCAACGAAGGCAGATCTTGCTCACCAAATACCAACTTCAAAATACCATCGTTCTCGAAGATTGGACCCAAATATTCTTTCACAAGTGAATGAAGCTCAATTGCATCTACAACAAAATCATAAATATCACACGAAATTTGGATTAGAGATATTATAGTACGGTACGAAAATTCATTATCACATTCTAAATCAAATGCTGCTGTTGTTTTTTCAAGCAAAATGTCTCTCATTTCTCTCAAAGCCTCCTCCGTGTTAACAAACCAAAAATCTTTAACGTGCGGTACATCCAACGACTGCAAAAGTTCACGAGTAACGTGGAACGAGTGGACAAGGTCCTCCTGAGGATGCGGACGATGTGGAAACTCTTCCAACGTGTTGAAAGCTGCTCTCTTAGCCAAAGCCACATCATTCAACGGTGCAACGTTTAGGTTTAAGTTTTCGCAACGACGGCGACATTGAGCATACGCAATACTACGTAGTTGGGACTTGAAAGCTCCCGTGACCCCATATTCTGAAATCAAATAATAAAACACATATCTCCACTACTTTTTCGCGCATTATTTACTCGTTTTGTTTTGTCTCAAGCCTGCTAAATCTCTATAATTAACTGTTTTCCTTGCTCTTAATTTTCTGACATTATCCAACCTCCTCTTCAGTATCATCAACATTAAAATCAACACTTGGATAATATGGTTTCAAATCTACAATATCGCGTTTTGGAATAAATTTCCCTTTCATATCAAGTATGTACGAATGACTGTTCTTCTTCAAAATCTTGTATGGACCTATCCATTTTGGAAGTAACTTTTTAGAAATACCTTCTGATGCGTCTGATAATTTGTGATTGCGCGTCATTACCAAATCACCAACGTTAAATTCGCAATCTCTTCTGTTTTTGTCGTGGAAAGTCTTTCTAACTTCCTGAGCATTCTGCAAATTCTTTCTTGCGTACAAAATCATGGAACTAAGTGATTTTTGAAGATCTTTTGCTAAATTTTCAACATCTAAGTCTGTATCTTGTAAATTACTCTCATCTAACGCTCTGTCAACTGGTAACTGTATTTCTCTCCCTAATGCGAGCTGCGAAGGCGCGACTTTCCTTGTTTCACTGACCATGGAACGCAATGCAAGCGCAAATTTTTGCAGGTGTACATCCCACAAAGCCTGACATTTCTCCGCAAATGACGCAATCATTCTACCAATATCTTTATTACTTCTTTCACACCTGTTAGCGCATGGATGATAAGCGCTGTTACCACATGTTTAATTGACCAATCTCTACACATTTTCTTCACCGTTTTACCACAAAATTAGAACCGTTGTCTGTCACGATGACTTTTGGTGACCCAAATCTGCAAAAAACATTATCTTCAAGAAAATTAACAACTTTAACCGCTGTTTGACGCGTCATGGGCTCAATTTCAACCCAACCACTTAGCTGATCAACACTACAAGTATGTATCGATTACGTTTGGTTTTGCTCGGGACAAGTGGACCAACAAAATCAAGATAAAGTGTCTCAAAAACTGCTTTCGCGATAGGAACTTCTCCCATCAAACCTCTCTTCTTCATGTTTTCCGATTTGAATTGCTGACAAACCTGACAACCTTTTACAAACTCGTTAATATCTCTGTACATTCCTTTCCACCAGAACCGCCTGGCAATCGAAGATTTCGTTTTGGTGCACCCAAAATGACCAAATTCCGGAGAACTATGAAAATAATTTACCATTTCCTGCTTCATCGCAACTGGAAGCACTGGAACCAAGTCACAAATATTCTCATTTTTACCATCATTAGCAGAATCCAACTGCCCATCAATACTTAACCTAGAAGAAGTATTATTACTAGAAGAAGTTAAATTATCATTATTTACATCCGCGAGTGTAGTATCGTTCTCACTTTTTTGAAAAGGTTTTACTCGCCTGTACAAAATTCTGTTTCTGAAAACGAAAGTTTGATTAGGAGTGGGACCCGTACTCCTACTCAACTCATTAACTATTCTTTGAATTTCTGTGTCTCTCTCCTGTTCTGCTCTAACTTTATCCAACAAATCTTTGAAATACGTTAGCGAAAAAACTGGCGTGTACATTGCCTCGGGACTTTCAAAGAGGTGATCAGTCTCTCCAACAGCACTATCTTCAGGCATACGTGACAAAATATCCGCAAGAATATTACGACGACCTTCATAATATTTAATTTCACAATCCCACTGCTCAATTTCATGCGACCAACGCGTAAGATTTTTGTTTGCAGGATGATAACTTTTCAAATAAGTCAAAGCTTTGTTATCTGTATATACCGTAAACCTCTTAGACCGCAGAAAATCGCAAAATTTCCTAAAAGCAAAAAGAATAGCCTTACATTCTTTTTCAACCGCGCTTAAGTGTTTCTCAGAATCCCGGAACTTTTTACTGGCGTAAGCAATAACCCTTTCGCGCCCTTCAATCTCCTGGCAAAGGACAGCGCCCATGCCCAAATCACTAGCATCCGTTCTAACGTAAAGAGGAAAATCTTCATTAATCCCCTCAAGCATTACATCTGAAGTCAAAATCTTTTTTACAATTGAAAAAGCTTTCTCCTGTTCTGGACCCCAGAAAAAGTCTACGTTTTTCTCAAAAGCATACTAATTGGAGCAAAAACTTGAGCAAAGCTCGGAATGAAATTACTTAAATAACTACAAAGACCGTTCAATTTCATTATTTCTTTCCTGTTTGTTGGAGACTTCATATTAACTACTGCTGAAACTTTACTTGGATTCGCTCGAATCCCCTTTTCTGACACAATGTGCCCCAAATATTCTATTTCTCTCTTTCCAAAAGTACTTTTCTTCAATTAATTGACAAATTAGCTTCTTTCAGCCTATCAAAAATAAGTTTCAAATGTTGTAAGTGTTCTTCAAATGTTTTTGAAAATACGATAATGTCATCCATGAAGATGAAACAAAATCTCGCTACATATCCTTGTAAAACTCGATTAATTAAAGTAACAAAAGTAGCTGGAGCTCCTACTAAGCCAAATGGAAGCACAAGCCATTCGTAAAGTGTTCCACTCCCATAAAAAGCTGTGTAAGGTATACTATCCTCATGCATTGGTATTTGCCAAAAACCGCTTTTCAAATCAATCGTCGAGTAAAAGCCACCAATTGGTAATAATTTCAAAATTAAGCTAGCGTTATGCATTGGTGTAGCCATAGGTTTCGTATTTTGTTCAACTTTTTGTAATTAATTGTCATGCGCAAGCTACCATCACCTTTCTCATCAAGCACAACATTAAAGCCGTATGGAGAAACTGAATGACGAATTAACCCGTTCTTCAATAAATCATTACACTGTGTTTCAATCTCATTGGATTCCCTAGTTGGAAAATATCTAGGTTTTTCTTTAAATATCTTCTCAAAAAAGTTCTATCTTGTGTTTGATTAAATGAGTCTGACCAATTGAAGTGTCGTTTCTGCAAACTGTTGGAAAACTAGCAGTAATTGTTGTAATTTGAATTCACTCGAATCACGTTGTAATTGAGGATTTTTATATAATTTCGATTCAACCACAAAAACTAATTCTTTTGAAGTATCCCCTAACTGATAAATTTGCTCTGGGCTATCATCAAAAAAGAAAAGATTGCGTGACTGATTGATTACTATTCCGTGTGTTCTCATTACATCGGTTCCCAAAATACAAGGATGTGAAATGTTCTCACTAACAAGAAAATTATGACTAACTGTCTTGTGTCCTAACTTTACTGTCATGTAAACAGTTCCAATTGTTACTAAATCTGTCGAATTAGCGCAACGCAGGCGTAATGGTTTATTGTAATCAACAGTTAAACCCAAAAGTCTAGCTAATCTGATAGTCATTAAGCTAAACGAAGATCCTGTATCAAGAATGGCAGTAAATCTCTGATAATTACTGTAAAATTCAATAGTCGGTATATATGGCACAAGTGAATAAACTGGGAGGCATCCTGACTTTAGTTGGGTCGTTGCCCCCCTCTGTAGTTTAAAGTCCGTGAACCAGAATGATGTTGTTGACTGTGAAAAGACTGACTTTCTTGATTATTACTTTGACTGGCTTGATTACCATTATGTTCATGACTCATAGATACGTTTGGCTGTGAATTGTGTCTTACTCTCTCTTGACTCGGTACTGAAAGTTGACGACCTGAGCTGATATGCATAGAAGTACCCGAAATTTGCTTTTGGCAATCTCTGGAAAAGTGTCCCCAATCACCACATTTATAACATTGGACTTTAGAAATATCCCTACTTGGAACTGAGTTGAATCTTGGCCGAAAAGTATTACTACTCTGTTGTGTTGACCTTTGTTCAGAATGTATTGTGTTTTGAGATGTACCTTGTTGGTTTCTGTGAAAATTTGAATGACCACGACCAAATGATGCATGTTTTTGTTGCATAAAATCATTCCTATCCTTGTACCCATAAACCGGTGGTAATTTGCGTGTTGTTTTGTTTAATCTATCCTGTGCTCTTATTGTTCCTACTGCTCTTCCTGCTTTTTCAAGTAAATTGTTAATTGTCCAAACAGGTAACTCTCCAATAGCTAACCTCAAATCTGGTACAAGCGCATCGGCGGCGCGTGAAACTGATAAAGACTCAGGTTCATTAGGATCGATCTGTCTCCCTAAATTCACCATCTCATGTACAAACTGTTCTACTGACTCATCAAATTTCTGTTGTCGTGTATATAAACGTCGTTTCCTCTTTTCCATGGCATCTCTACTATCATATCTATCTTTGAACTGTTTCTTAAAGTCCTCCCATGAGTTTATGTTATATGACACACTATCATACCACAACCTGTTCTCCTTCTTCATGGTTGCACCTATTATTTCATGAAATTGCGAAGGTTGATAACCCTGGCTTCTAAAGTAGTCTTCGCATTTCTTAAAGTAAGTCTCAGAAGTCATTTTCCTACTGTCATACTCTGGGATTTCAATATTGGGATTTACAGAGGTGACTTTCAAACTCCCCATAGCTTGGACTACTTGTTGAGCTATTAAATTCTTAATCCTCTCTACTTGATCTGCAGGTAAATCTCTGAAACTGACATCCCCATGTTTTCTCCGCTCGGATTAGCAACTTCTCCTTCGTTAGGCATTTCTACTTCTCTATCTTTTCTCTTCTTTCTTGTTTTCTTGTAATTTGCTTTGAAAAGTCAACGTCTCTTGATCTTAAAACTCGAATGTTCTCGCTAGTGCTTGCTCAATATTCAATGCTTCGACTAATGTTGCATTTAAATTAACTCCACTATTCAAATTCTCATTTGACTCAAAAGGTTCTGAATCTACATTAATTCAACATCTCATTTTCTCTTATTCTTCTCTGTTCTCTACTTCTACTTCTTCTTCACAATCCAAAAATAAATCCCTATCTGCATCAGACATTTACAAGTATTCAGTGTGTGTCAAAACCCAGTCATCCAAGTAACGCGTACAAAAATAAATGATTTTAGGTACTAATGTAAATGGAGCTATGTCCTGTGGTTTGTAGACGATAACCTTAAAATGACTTTCATCCACATGAATTATATGCATGTAGGGTTCCTCAATATTGAGTGGCATTCTTGAGTTGGTACAAGGAAAAAAAGAAATGGGCGTAAATTAAAGTAAAAGGTCAAAACTCTAGCTCAAAATCAAAAAGGAATAGTAAAACCCAAGCTAACCGAATCACGAAATGTATGAATGTCTCTAATTTATCTAAACTGGAAATGTTAGACCTCTGTACTCTGTTTCTGAGAATATGAAAAACTGAACAATTTTGAAATGATTCCCTAATTAATTTGACTGTTACGAGACAGCAACTCGCATGTGCAACGGCGGCACTAACTCGCATAGAAGGTGAAATATGATGATTATAATGTCACATATAAAGCGTAATTGTTTGTTAGTTAGTTTGCTTACTTGAACTAGTCCCTCGTAGATAACCGGAGGATAACCCAAGGTTTTCAGCAATGCAAGCTGTGATGCTGTTGCTCAGCGAAGTATGCTGACAAATGACCTCTTTTCCCAAAAATATGAAGCTGTAGGGTGGAAAGTTCAGAAATTAGTAATTTGCACAATCATTTATCATAAGTTAATACCATTCAACAATAGTATTTACTGGCTAACGGTCCGATTCAGCAAAAAAACATTCCCCCAAAAAAAATGAAACAAAAAACCAAATCCAATATAATTTTTCAGCAACGGTGGCTGATTTAAAACAATTTCACTACTTTTTCCCAATTCTATCAAATTTTGCTAATTCCCCACAAATACATTACCTAATAGTGAATTTAGTAATTCACCTCCAGCAAAATGAACCACTTGAAATAATATTCCTCACATCCAAATCCAATCACCAAAAATAATATTATTATTTTTTTCCCACTTACATTGTTTTTTCCGCACTTTACCAAGAATTATGGAACGATAATAATTTTTTTAAATGTAGTGCGACTGACTTACGACCTTTGTTGACTGAATAGATAACCAAAAAAACCCGAAACTCCGAAGATTCCAGTCGTTTTCTGGAGAATCGCCACTTATAACGGGTGATACACAAGTCCTGCCGGCCGGATCCTATATATCTCCCTGGTCTACTGCTCTGCACACGGAACGCGGTATCTGCTCTGCTCTCGCCTAAGGATGTGTGATGCGATGCACAAGATGCCAAGAAAGTGGTCTGGACACAGCGTTGTGTTTGCTACCGAAGCTGGAGGGCAAGTGATACTCAATGCCTTCCCAGCTTCATATATTTATTCACTAGCAAGTTATGTGTACATTGTCACATAAAGATATGCTTAGCCTAAGGTTAAAGCAATGAAAGCTTCTTCATATTCGCCTGAACTCCTCTCATAATCCCCATAATATACAAATATAACTATACCCGTCACAACATTAAAGGAATTTTTTTGCAGGCTACATAAAATGAAATATGAATCTCTTAGCTTCTCTTAACTCTCTCTCTTAACTTAATATTTGACCTTTTTTAACAAAACAAAAAAGTCGATATTTTTGAAATTTTTTGCTTTGTTTAAAAAAAGGTCAAATATTAAATTTCTTAATTTGGCAATTTAACGTTCGAAAGCAGCATTAGTTGTTGTATATGACACGGCTTTTTACATAATGATTGGATGTTTCATGTTGTCAAAACACGGGCCTTTTCCGAAACCCGGGTATCAAAGTTTGATCCCGGGTTTGGGAACATGGAACATCCAATCAATGCATAAACGTTTATGTGTATACATTAACTATCTGCTTCTTCATCTACTTTACAGAATCCGGATAGCCATTGTACTTTACTTTTTATTCAAGAAAAACAGAAGAATGTCGAAAAGCCCTCTAACTTTGGTTTCACATAGCCTTAAATATACAAGGTATCTGACCCCGGTCTGAAAAATATTTTACAGCTTTACTTGATGCGTTTTCTCTGAAACCGACGTGTATACACTAATGTGTAATCGTATGTAGATAGTTTTATTTTCACGTTCATCTAATCCTTTTGCGAGCTAATTTTGTATAACAAATGTAAATAAAAGAACTCAACGCTTCTTGAATTCTTTGTCCCGTCTAATAAACATGAACTGTCACATTTTACGCAAATTGAATACTCAAAAGTCACATGCCTTAGGTTATCAAAAACCAAATATGGCCATCATTTACTCTCAAGGTGTGAACTTCCTAATTCCTAAAGATTGGAGGGCCCAACTGTGTTGAAACTATGCTGTATTCCAAAATTTATGGACGAAAGCAAAATTTCTTCAGAAATATTCAAGTTAGAAGACTATTTCTTTCTTCGTTTTGTTGCGCATGCTGAATCCCCACAGCTTTTAAAAATCCGCTTTTCAGCGTTTACAGATATCAGGGTAGGAAAGGTGTATAACATATTATGGTGAAGCTACATTTTAAACATGGAGAAAGGAAAATTATTTTTCCAAGAAATGTAAAATGGATATATTAAAATATTTTTTATATATATTTATTATATATTATTATATATTTTAAAATATCTTTCTTTAAATGGGATTTCAACAGTTTAAACTCTAAAACGGTCTCGTTAGTCAAGTCAGTTTCATTGAAATGGCACGTAAATATATAAATTCAGCTGGAATAAACCGAATTCGTCAAAAGCTGATCTAAAACGATTCGTTTCGACTAATATGACACTTTAAAACTTTAACGTTATAGTAGGTACCCGAAACAGCATGTGAATTAGTTTTTCCATAAGCCCAGAATATCCATGTAATTTAATAGTTTTTTTACGTGTAAAAATGGAGAAACTATTTTCCAATCTTTTTGCCTACCCTGACTGATATATAAAGAGGGGACCACTCTCCAAACTTCTAGATGGGACTGGTGACTAGGGTTGTTGGATTTGACATGTCCTCCGTTTATGTGCAGGACAGTTGTCTTGGTGTCATATATTTCCTCTGTGTCCTGAAAATGTCCTAAAATGCCCCTAAGTTTCTAGAGGTGACATTTAGGACATTTCAGATGAAATTTTCCTATTTGTCAGACACATACGACATATAAGAAATGCAACAGAAACGTTGCTTCCTCATAAACAATTGGTGAGTTGAGCATCTGGCAAACTTATTCAAACGCAAATATTCACAATATTTTTAATTATTACGTTATTCTCGCGTTGGAAAAGGGACAGTGTAAACAATACTATTTTAATAAACATTATCAACTGCTAAATTTCAACAATGGCGAATCTGGTAGAGCTTACTAAAGAGAACTATCAAGGAAATGGTTAAGCAAATGTAGGAAAGAAAGAAACAGTGAGTTAACATAAATGAATACGAATAATTATTTATTACGCCAAATAATTGTGGTTTTGTAATTGAGTGGTGAATTAAATATACTATTGATCCACGATTTAGCTTTTGTTCAGTTGTTGATTGTTTAAGCTTAAGTTTAAAGTCTTATCATCATTTTATTAATGCAATATTTTTAGAAGAATCATATTTGATGCAGTATCCTCGTCGAATATACATTTTGTAACAGTAAATAATAAAGAGTTTACTGCTTTGAAGAGGTGAGATGCTGCATGTTTACCTTTTTCAAACACCAGATGACAGAAAGCAATGCGTAATAATGTTTTGGTATGTGAATTTGACTGCATGCTTAACTAAATGACGCGCTCAATCACATCAAAACAATTCAGCGGCCATAGTAAGTAAGCCAGAGAATATTTCTTTGTTTCAAGACAATGTCCTGTTTGTGTCCTCCAAATAAATGTCGGACATGTCGGACATTTATGACGGCAGACATATTACAAATGCATTTCTTCAAAGTCAGCAGTCCCAAAAATATCCTCAAAATTGCCTATTTTGAAAATACGTGGATCGAAGTTGAGGTCATCACCAGTAGGAGTTGTGACTATATGTCTGCAATGCACATTTTGTAATATGTTGCGTCATAAATGTCCGACATGTCCGACATTTATTTGGAGGACACAAACAGGACATTGTCTTGAAACAAAGAAATATTCTCTGGCTTACTTACTATGGCCGCTGAATTGTTTTGATGTGATTGAGCGCGTCATTTAGTTAAGCATGCAGTCAAATTCACATACCAAAACATTATTACGCATTGCTTTCTGTCATCTGGTGTTTGAAAAAGGTAAACATGCAGCATCTCTCCTTCAAAGCAGTAAACTCTGCCTTATTATTTACTGTTACAAAATGTATATTTGACGAGGATACTGCATCAAATATGTTCTTCTAAAAATATTGCATTAATAAAATGATGATACTTAAACTTTAGCTTAAACAATCAACAACTAAACAAAAGCTAAATCGTGGATCAATAGTATATTTAATTCACACTCAATTACAAACCACAATTATTTGGCGAATAAATAATTATTCGTATTCATTTATGTTAACTCCTATTTTTCTTTCTTCCTACTTTAGTAAGCTCTACCAGATTCGCCATTGTTGAAATTTAGCAGTTGATAATGTTTATTAAAATAGTATTGTTTACACTGTCTCTTTTCAAAGCGAGAATAACGTAATAATTAAAATATTGTGAATATTTGCGTTGGAATAAGTTTGCCAAATGCTCAACTCACCAGTTGTTTATGAAGAAACGCTTCTGTTGCATTTCTTATATGTCGTATGTGTCTGACAAATAGGAAAATTTCATCTGAAATGTCCTAATGTCACCTCTAGAAACTTAGGGGCATTTTAGGACATTTTCAGGACAGAGGACATATATGAATCAAGACAATGTCCTGCACATAAACGGAGGACATGTCAATCCAACACCCTACTAATTATTAGGTAGTTGTATTTAGTACGCAATGCACCAATAGCAGTATTGTTGTTCCTGTGTATGGCTATGAAAAAGTGTACTGGTTTTGTCACGCTTTTTGTGATCTGTTTGTCTCATGGGTTGCTAACTATTACCAGGAATGAATGCTGCTGCTGATAATTCTAATGAATCGCTCTCATCGCCTCTTACCTCTCTTCCTTCTGTGGCTGGACAATTCGCCTCCTTTG
The DNA here is from genome assembly GCA_001718145.1 of Orchesella cincta. Lineage (NCBI taxonomy): Eukaryota > Metazoa > Arthropoda > Collembola > Entomobryomorpha > Orchesellidae > Orchesella > Orchesella cincta. The sequence continues at coordinate 12,483 of LJIJ01004407.1, forward strand.
TCCGTCGAGAACTTTTGGGTTGGTAAGTAACCCAGAAAATCAGCTAGCTCGCTTACAATTTCATTGTAAATACATTGGTTCTTTTTCTAATATTGTATGCGCAAGGAAAGAAATGTCTAGTTTTTATGTGCCATTCATTGAATGTTGAAGAAACTCGTCAGTATTAACATTATCTATGTCGTTCAATAGGGAGGATTTGGGTGCAAGTTTGGATACCAATCAACACACTGAAGGTGGAGCGGCTGAAACGGTTGTGCAACAACCAACTGGTATCCCACCATGCCCAATATGTCGCAAGACATTTTCATCCCTTGAGACGCTCCAGGTTAGATGAAGTAAAATATGTACTAAGTTAGTTGATACTTGACATGTAAAGTATGTTTGATTTTTATTAATTGATTTGATTTGATTTGAAAAAAGACACACGCGTCGAATTGTGGCGATTTAGATCCGTTCGGGGGCCATCCAGAAGACAATTCTTTTGTTTTCCCTTAGAAAGTTCTTTGGATTCAAACTTACATAATCTGGGTCGACGGTTTCGTGATTTTGATTGAAAAGGTGTAAACTACGCGCAATGATTATGGATTCGCAATTTAATCGTATAATTATTGGATATCGCAATTAAGTTTAAGCATGGTATGTGCTCCATAAAATGATGATTTTACTGGTAAATTTTTTAGTTTATCTCTCAATTGACTTTTACAGGTGCTAAACTAATGAGGATCGAAATTTTTGAGTTAGTAACAGTTTTGACGTTACTAGTACTTGTATTATCAAATTCCTTTGTTTAGTACAACATGTTTTGAATAGCAATATTAGTTTTTCGATTTTGGCTTGGTTTTGTATTAAGTCTTTCTATATATACAAGTTGTAATACAAGTAGTAGTAGTCGATCAGTCGACTTTTATTTCGCAGTGATTCAAATAGTTCCACAACGCTTCAACTTAAACCACAATATTACAAATGGCCGACAATTTGGAATTGTTGAAGATACTTCTACAGTTATAAGTAGGAAGTCTTAAATATCTGCAACATTAATGTATTATGCTGTATTAATTTTATGTATAATAATCATCTCGAAAATTTCTATAATAAACGAACATCATAAAACTTCCGCAGTGCTTCTTCTCTGTTGATTATTAATGTAATGTTTGATTTAACCAGTCCGTTTTCGGGATTGTTTTCAAGTTATCATGTCAAATAGTTTACAGACCCTGTCTCTTGGGGCTTCACACTCCCCCGTATTTTTGAATTCTTGTTTCATTTCACGTTTCTTCCTCCATTCTCTTATTATCCGCTTTCAACTGTTTCCTGTTTTTTTTATTAAAATTTCCCGTTTGTTTTGCCACCAAGATTTTTCCACCCACGCAGGAGGTTCGTCTGTTGGTCTTCCGAATTAAGTGAAACGAAAAATTGTAAAATTCCTACGCAAATTATATTAGTGGTCTTCATAATGCCCTACTGTAAGTAAATGATCACATCACATATATCATGGTCGTGCATGTAAACTGCTTGCAATAGTCATGTGCTTCAACAGAGGAACCTGTCTTCCATGGTTCCAATCTGATTCGTGTCTACAAAAGGAATACAAAATCACCACTTTCACTTGCACCGTTTCAGTTAGCGTGGTGAAAGCATGGAGAAAGCTCTGATCCCAGTACTTAGCTGGACCAGTATTTCGTTTTCAAGGTGCCCCACAAATACAAATAACATTACCATTCACATAGTAAAGTCAGTTATACCAGTGAATAATCACTTCAGTAAACTATTTAAGCTTGTGTTTATTGGTGTTTGGTTCGGGTTTATATTTGTCACGTAGAACATAGGTCATGGGTGTAAGGCGTTAGCTATACAGCATTAAAGCAACAATTTTAATCATACCAGTTTTTCACCAATCCAACAACTGTTAAGACGTAAAAAGTCCTATTTGGATGCTTATATAAGACTTTGTTCTCGTTGTTAATTTCTTTTCTTGTCGTATAGCGTTGGAATTCTAATTGCATTTTAGTCGAAAGTTGCTTGTATTTTTAATGAAATTGTATGATTAAAATTGTTGCTTTAAATGCTGTATATCTAACGCCTTACACCCATGACTATGGTTCTTCGTGACAAATATAGAAACCGAACCAAACACAAATAAACACAAGCTTAAATAGTTTGCTGAAGTGATTATTCACTGGTATAACTGACTTTTACTATGTGAATGGTAATGTTGTTTTATTTGTGGGGCATCGTGAAACGAAATACTAGTCCAGCGACGTACTGGGATCATGAGCTTTCTCCATGCTTTCATTACGCTAACTGAAACGGTGCAAGTGAAAGTGGGTGATTTTGTATTCCTTTTGTAGACACGGAATCAGATTGGAACCATGAAGACAGGTTCCTCTGTTGAAAGCACATGACTAATT
>LJIJ01004408.1:0-14888 GCA_001718145.1 Orchesella cincta
ACTAAATTCTTTATTGCATTCCAGCTTTATAAACAGCTGGGTTATTTATACATGTAAAAATATATACCCAACTCACTCTCAGATTGAAATGAATATATTGCAGAAACCTGTTCCTGTGTATTCTTTCCACTCTTTTGTACCTACTTGTTATCTGAGCTCTGAATCGTAGTTACCAACATAACCTGCAGCCAACATTGACAATATACATCATTTTACATCAAAATTTTGATTCGGTTTCGTCGTAAAAAACTCGATGTATTTTTCTTGTAAAGTTATCAGCAAGAATTCAGATAATACGAATAAATCATTATACAAGTCTGTAACGTTTGTTCATTTTATAACTAAATAGAAAACGCGTTTGTTTTTATTATTGACAGAAAACTCTAGCCAACCATCATGGAGGTGAAAAAGCCGAGGATTTTTGGTGCTTCAAGTGTTCCAAATATTTTTCCTACGCTGTCCACTTAAGAAATCTCGTTAGACGTCATTCAGAGTCTTTCCGATTCCCTTGCGATTATTTGGAGCATTCATTTCCAAGATGATTTGAGCTCAGGATATATTTAAATGCTGTTCATTCCCACTTGCATTCAAAAAGCAAAAAAGTGAAATACCCAACTTGTGGAAATTTATTCTAGTTCACAGCATTACAAAAAAATTATCAACAGCAATTGTACAGTCAGGCCAGAAAGTTTAATTGCTCAAATTGCCCCAGTTCTTTTTACAACAATAATCACCTGTCAAAGAACATTCTTGCTACTCATGATCCCAACTATCTTTATATTCCGTCGACCGTTGTGGTCAAGTGTTTTCAAACAAAACTAGTCTCAACATTCACATGAGAATACACATAAATGAGAAGCCCTACGTTCGTTCCAATTGTGGACAAAGCTTCTCACAATCTGGCGGTATGAAAGTACATCTCAGAACACATAGCATCCAAAAGCGAGCCAAGCCATTTCGGGAATGGATATATTTGTGGAAACGGGAAAGTTTTCAACTTTCACTCTACTTCAGCTGCCCACTCACTCTGGAGAAAGGCCTTTCTGATGCCTTAATTCTTTTTTGCTTATGGAGAATGCTACGCAAGGGATACTTCAAATACATAAGTTCCGCACATATGGGGTATAATATACTGGTCAAGTCCATTCCCTTGGGATAGCACCCAACGTCTATTATGCTTAATGTTCGGAATTTTTCGGCAATATTGGTATTTTTCCACTGACTGGTTGTAGAGGACAATATTGAAAATAATTACTGGTACTATTTTGTAATATTTCTGATATAAAATACGGGGTTATATACCGAGTATGGCCTATGGAATTGTCAACCATTTATTTTGGCGTATTAAATTTAAAATTTTAAGCAATCATTGGCATTTATTGACTAAATTGCCGACAGTAATTCCTTATTTTTCAGTCAAATGATAGTAATGCCGGTCATTGCAATCATATCATTCATTCCCATTCCGGACACTGACTAATACAATAATAATCAGTGATTATGCTTCACAAGGAAGAACTACCTTGAAGTTTCTCATTTCCGTTTTAGTTCAAACTTTACTATTCACCGTAGTATGTCTACTTAATTACAGATTTAGATCAGATAGGAAAGCCAGGATTAAAATTACATAATGGGGAAAGTATAAATTATCTTCTTCAATCACGTTTCATTAAAAATTGGAGAGTAATTTCCGTATTCGTGGTTTGAAATTAAAAACTGCATGTTAAAGTCTATTTTGTAAACTCCTGGAATTTCATAAGCATATATATTTAACTTGAATAACTTTAGTCGGAAACTTCCTCTTCCTGGTACATTTATCATTATTTTCATATTTTACTTAAACTAGTATACCATCAGTCTGGTTCTAAATGGCTCTATCAACAATAAAACTTCGAGTTTCCTGGATCACGTTCAATGTAAGTGACTAGCTACCTCATGCAATCTGCTGTACGTAGCATACTGGTTTGAGAACCATTTTGTCAGTCAATCTAATCATATATTTTGAAACTCGGTCTAGACAATAAATTTGAATAGATAAATTCAACCTTTGAAAGAAAGTTCCTGATTCAGCTCTAATTGTTTCCTTCTTGTTCAGACTTGATTTTAAAAAGTTGACTTCATTTCAAATCAACAACCTTGCCTAGCACAAGCATGAAATTTAAGAATGTTAACCAGTTACCCCTCAAAGTTTGGAAAGACTTTGACACAACTTCAATCGTGACACCATGGGCTTATTATGGACTTCAAGTGTACCGATCATTTTTTGGAAAGGTTTCACCATTTCTGGTGGATATTGAGCTAATTGGTTCTCACTCGGTTCACTTTTCTACCCATCCGCCAAGTCGACAAAACCTTGCGCGATTGTCCATTACTTTTTTTTTTGTTGCCAGCTTGATTGGAAGTGTTTTTGTGTTGCTGAAAAAATTATTTTTTCCCAATGAAATCGAATTAATTTGGTAAACATAGCGAATCTGATTGGAATATTTGTGGTTCATCTCTTCTGTTAGCTATGTGTGTCACTACGTATTCGTCAATGCAATCTTATATGTTTGTAAACCCTTTGCTCGGAAACAGATTGGAATTACGTAAGTATTTTTTAAAACTAAATTTGCGAACAGTATTTACAAAACCTCTCATTTATTTAGAGTTTCAGAGAAAAGAATACCGAGGCTTTGATGTTGACGTTACTGGATTTCTAATCACGTACTATATGGTCGGGACAACTTTCCTTGGAACACCTTTCGTCCTTCTTTGCGCTTTTTTCAAAATGAATCCATTTCTTGTGATTTTACAGGAGATAGTTCCATTTTTGCCACCGGGGTCAGAACAGGGCTTAGAGTTCAAGATTGTTTTATACCTAATCGCACTCCTTCCACTAGCTTTTTGGTTTTCATATCTTTTAAAATATGTTGGAGTAATTCTCGTAATGTTTTTGTTGACTTCGGAAGCTGCAAAAGCATATTTGACTACGTTGCAAAGGCCGTCCCTCCTGCAAATTTGTGTTTGCGTTACTATGTGCTGCTGCAAACAAAATTTTACGCTAATGAGAACCTTACTGAGCGACCTCATTTTAATTTTTGTGGTGTGGTCCCAACTCTTTCTGGTATCTTTGGCGTGGCTAAGTGTCCACTGTGCGGATATTTTACCATCGTTTATGCTAATTGTACTGAGAGGTTCCTTTCTTGGTGGTACTGCAATAACACTTTTTCTTCTAAAACGGGGCTCACATATTCGTCTATTAAGTGAAGATCTTATTAGCGGTAAACGAGCGTTACATTTTACGTACAATCCTAGAAAAATGGGCTATTACTTTACAATCAAATGGAGAGCACAGCAACCCCTTCCAATCTACTGCGGGCAACATTTCAAACTTTCAAAGGAGGCGGTATTAATCTTTTTCAATGTTCTTAGCACAAACGTCACCGATGCCCTACTTTTATTAAATCCTTAGGTTAAAGCCAATGCTTCGAATTTTTTTGGTTATATTTCCTCATGTAACACTTAAGAAGTCAATATGGACGGTTTTCATCGCAGTATGAAATGTTGTAAAAATGAAATATAAATTTACTTAAGGAAATAAAGATGATTTTCTTCCCTGCTTTTAAGCTTCTTAATATATTAAATCATCACACTCATTCAGTACATAACAACAGAGCTAGAAAACATTTAGAAATATTTTTTACCCTTTTCTAAAATAATATATATTAGATTTAAAGATTATCATACGTAGCATTTTTCTCTGCGAAGCACCACTTTAGCTCAAACTCTTTAACACGAACTCCCGTGATATTTCTATGCTGGTTAAAAACTTTTCTAAAATGTTATTCTGTTCGGATTCTATTTTTCCATACGACAAGTGCTGTGTCCTTTGTCAATTCTGTGCCTATTAATGAAACATTTAACGTGCAATCGTACTTCTCTCAAAATGTGAGTCATCCAATGCAAATCTGAAGTGGTTTCGCGCTTCCTTGTTTTGGAATTGAGGATCAGGCTAGCCCTTTCATATTTAAAATTTATTGATATGATATTAAGACTTGAGTTAAAAAAGGTTTTTCTTTGAAGTTTGTCAGTTGCCAAACGAGGAAAAATTAGTTGAAAATATATTATCTTTACCAGTCGAAGCACCCACATCCGTTATGACCGAAGTATGTTTTAAATAAGAGCTTAAATAGTATCTTTCATTGCATTGAGGTTGACGAATTTAGTCATGTGTGAACTATAAACGATTTGTTAACAAAAAGGTGCTATTTTTCACCGACGTTTGGCGGTTGTGGTTGCTCCTGTCAAACCTCAACCTTAAAGCGAATCTAGTCCATCGGTTCTTCTACGGTTATGTGCAAATGCAGAAATATTATTATATATACAAATTGCTAGCAAATAACTCTGCCAGTTGAAAACAATTTTGAACATTTAGCTTAAACAAACAATTAGTTAAACTATAAATTCCGAACAGAAAAAATGGGTTTGCACTACCATCCAATTATGCTATTATCGCTTTTTATATTAATTTTGCCAATGTTCAACGCAAACTTTAACCCAATCGTTCTGGATGTGACTAACGACATTACTATGGCGTCAAATGGAGGTGAATGTTCTCCACGTAGTCGCAGGTTTATATTTGATTATGAACCGAAAGTTCTGTTTTACGAAACAGGTAATTAAAAGGACTGTTTATTTTACTTTTGATGTTCTGCAAATAAGTAGCAGTTTTATTTTAATATTGTTGGTATAAGGTTGCCGAAGGTTTCAGGAATGTATTCATCAAATAAACAACATTACTTCGTCAATACTCAAAGCGTGCAATTTGGAAAGAGGCTCAACCAAACTATCATATTTTCTATTCCGTAACTCATTACACATTACGTAAAATTCTTTTATACGCAATAAATCATTTAATTTTTTTTTCAAATTATTTTTCACATAGAATAACTGACAGTAATGCGGAATACATGTGTAGTGTCGAATGGGAAGAAACATTGACACATCTTAATTGGCTATGTGAACAAATTGCAGTGGTAATTAACTGGGAAATGTATGAACCATGCGATTCCTTGCCAAAACATCTGGCAAAATGCTTTTTTAATTTGAAGTATCGGTTGAAACAAGCAATTCATCCGGAACTGCGAGTTGGATTGGGGTTTGGAAGAAAGCACTTGTTATGCACAAACTACCAGATCTGCTTCAATGAAGCTTCCTTTTTCGTTATGACTGAACAAGTTGGATATGGAGATGCTGATATGTACGGTTTGATAGCTGAGAACCTTGATAGTTTTCAGCCAAATTGCAATTCATCACAAAAGCAAGAAACTACAAAACCGAATGAAACATGTGCGGATCAAATTCCTCATATTTTAATACGCCTCGATAAGGTGTTGCAATTTAGTGAAAGCTGTTTGCAGAAATATATGCAGACGTTGGAAACATCCCAAAATAAACAGCGTGTAGGGCTGGTTTTGAGTCCATCTGCGGTTAATCCAACATATCCAACACATATAGGCGACTACACTTCAAATCTTATTGGGGATCTTAAAAAAGGCTCATGTTTTAAAATTGACGTTGCAAGTTGTTACGGAATATCTACCGTGCAGTTATTAATGGAACTATTTTCCAAACTTATGCTAGACTATGGTAATTTTAAATAACGAGTATTTTTTAAACTTGCAAATGTATACTCATACTTTTAATAAAATTGTGATTTTTTAGGTCAGTGGGAGTCCATTCAATCTCTAATAAGACATGCGTCTGAAAAATATTTAATTCCCAAATTTCCTCAAGCGCTAATTGATTTTACAAACGGAAATGTAAGTGTGGTACAGACCGAACTAGAAAAGTTTCTTTCCAATTACAAACTCTCAACAAGTTTCACCGTGACTGCGATCCTAGTCCCGTTTGATGAGATGAACGCTACCCAAATCTTGTCCAACAACGTCTTTCAAAAAGTGTCTTCGAAAATTCAAGTTTTCTGCTCTATCTGTATTCCAAACGCGTTCCCTTATTATAACAAGTATAGTTCAGTTGCCCAATTTGCTGAAAGTAATTCACTGCCGTGCGAAAAAATTGGTGGATCAAACTATGTTCTAGAAGTAGTGGTTGATATTTTGGACGGGTTGAAAATGGATTTCAGCAATTTTTTCTATGAGACTGAGATCCTGAAGCAGCTGACGTATTGTCTGCAAGTCAGGGAATACCTGTGGATGACAAACCCTCGCTTAAAACCGTACATAAGGATACTTACAATGTCAATGTCTTCTGCATCGGGAAGGCGCTTAAAATAACAGTATTTTGTAACGAAAAGGCTTTCAAACTGAACGAGCTCTTCATGGGTATACAGGCATGGGCGAATTTTCACGGATTCCCAATTTTTCTTAAGAATGCACTAGACCATCCTGCAAACGTTGACCCAACAAGTTGGTTTACAAACCTCATGCCGTTTTTTCGTGACCTTAGCGACGACTTTGTAATGAAGCAATACCCAGTTTTTGTTTTGAGAGATTTCCCAGATAGTGTTGGTGGGTTTGTTGGTGAACCTTGTTTCAATTGGACTCAGGAACCACCAAAAATTGGGGATGACTTCTTTCTTAACTCAAGTTTAGGTGTGACGCTGAGCATGCACTTTCACCGGAAACCGGAAACAACTACTGAGGAAATGCAAACAATGTTAAGGTTTCTTATACATAAATTCCAAACGGTGGAGCTTCTGATCATCAATAAAAACGGTATTCTAACACTCTTTATTTAATCTTTTCATTTAAAATGCGAGCAGTTCTAATTGTAAATATTCAATGTTGTTACAGATTCTTTACTTTTTCGGGAAGCCATTTCTACCGATTTTATCAGTGTAATTGAAAATGAAGCCCATCGCAGTAAATTTTTTGTGGATTTCCTCGTGTCTGATAATGAAGACGACTCCCTCAAAATTTTGTCCGCAATTCTGCCTTCAAGAGTTAGCAAGAATCTCTCAAGTCCAAGTTTAAACCTGGGAGGAATTATACTTAATGTTCTCAGAATTGAACCTATTTTTTCGTACGAATTGCGTACGTTGCAAAACACTGCCAAAATTGACTACGTAAATTTACTGATGCACACTGCATCCAAAATTAGCAGCAGTGTTGGCATTGCATTTGATTCTTGCGATATGTTACTGCCAGAGATAATTAAAAACGAGTCCATAATATTTTCCACACTGTCAAAGATTCAATTAATCGTTTGCTACAGGATGATCGTAGAGAATGACCTTGAGAGGGATGAGCTTGCCGGAGAGTTTGATGGGTTTATATACACTCAAAAAGTTTTAGCTCGTTATTATCCTAACTTAAGCCCTAGTTTTCAGACTTTACCCACTTTTTGATTTAAATGAAAATACGATTAGTCAGTATGTCCGTTTCTTGCTTTACTTGAAGCAGTTGGGTTCGCAATACAATATCAAGTTTTTCCCTGTTCGTGCTTTTGATTCTGGAGGCATTAAAAACGGTTGGTGGACTATTGAAAACTTCACTGATTTGACTAACGTGTCTGTATACAATGAGAAGGAGTCAGGTAATGTTTACATGGCGTATTAACAAATTTCAATTATAAGCTTAAAATATTATTTATATCACTTTTCCATATTTAGTTTTTCTCAAAGCGGGAAACCTGGAGACCTAACATTAAAGAGAAAGGAAACAATTAAACAAGTTTCAAAACGACTATGCTAACTTTCCATTTTGATTTCTTCTCTGGGGTTTGTGTTGCTGGTTGTTTGTTGTGTATGTATTCTGGTATTAATTCGCTACAAAAGAATGAAGCTTCTGCTTTCTGACAAGAGGTTAAGGATATTCTATTAGGAAGGTTGGGCAGGACAGAAGAAGGTGTCAACGTAGAAGGGCAGTTTGGTAGTGAACAGTTATCCATGAGAATAAAAATTTGATTTTAAATACGAGCTGTGCAAGGGTGACATTGCAATTGGTAAATATTAAAATTCAGACATATATTTAATCTTAATTAATTGAATGTATCAATTCGAATTTATTTTGCATAAAGATACCGATAAGATTTGGGGTTTGGACAATTCGGAACAGTATTCAAAGGTTTGGCTAAAGGAACCCCGGTGGCAATTAAAATGCCCAACAAAGGATGTTCCGCAACAACATTGAAAACTTTTCTTGCTGAGGTTAATGTTCTCTGCTACGTTGGAACCATCCAAATATTGTCGAGTTTGTGGGACCTACATCCGAGAAGTCCGCAAAGGTTTAAAGATTAATTGGATGTCTTAGACAGCTGCGAATTAGCTTGTTTACCGAAATGTAATGTTATTATAATGTCATGACTTCAGGTATTCTTCAATAGGCAAGCGAATTTGTGTTGTAACGGTCCATTGGCGGAACAAGTAAGGGGGCAGGGGGGGCGTAAGCCGCGCCGGGCCTCGGGCCCCGAGGGCCTCGAGGGTGGGGAGCGAAAAAAATTTATTTACTCAGATCACAAAATCGAAGTTTAGCATGAGTTTCGCAGGACAAGAAAAATACATATTACAGGCACTGTCTTACAAAGCTATAGATAGTACGCATCACTATACTTTCTTGTTAGAAAATTAGAATCTTTAGTGAAAATTGTTAACGGAAAATCTGTGTCTACTTGAATGCATTTTCTACATGCTATACTTTTTGCTCTATAATTTTGGTCAAGCGTTGCTTGTTTATTAGAAATCAGTCGCGTGAATCGTTTCCAAAGTTGGTAATAAGCTATGTTCTTTGACGATACCGGTTTATGAAACCACAACAGACCAATCAAATCGATTTTAAAATAAAAACGCACAAAGAAACTGTTCCCATAGTACAATGCTTTGACAGTCTTAAACGTAGACAGTGTACGAGATCAAACACTGTATTTTGAAGACATTGCTTTTGTATTTGCGAAAAATAAAATGCGACGTAAATCAATTTACCTGGTAATATAATGCTGGTAGATCTATAACATCTATAAAATCATATTGAACGTAGAACTCTTGTTGTTTGTAGGGGAAAAATGTGAGAAAACATTTTTTTCCTATTTCGCAAAATTCCGTTCTAATTATGTATGTAGTTCCATTTTGATCCACGAAACCTCATGAATTTTTGCATTTTCTTTGTCACTAGAGCTTGGAAAGCTACTTTATTAAAAGTAGAAGTTAGCGTTTTCCTGCAGTTTTTGTGACGTTTATGAATTTTTAATAAAAAACTAATGTAAATTGTAAAAATTAGGTGCATTTTACCTGAAGATGGACCAGAACTACAAGCATTACGGGGGAAACGCTAAGAAGTCAAGAATATTTAGCCAGTGAAATTAAGGGAGGTAGAAACAATTCTTCAACTTTTTAAAGGTAGAAGATGGCGGTATAATTACTACCGTCCATCTAATTTCTGAAAGGTAGGATTAGGAAATGGTTTGTTTTGTTACGGACAAGGGCCTTCATGACATTTATTGCCCCCCGGCCTCCAGGTCACTAGCTCCGCCACTGAACGGTTCTCTTGAAAGTTACTTGCGGAGAAAGGAACATGTTGTCAGTTTAAATGAGGATATTTCCGGTATCTCCGCCGACAGCGCTGTATTCATTTACGATATGTACAGATTCTGCTCTGAGATCGCTTCCGGAATGCAACATATTGCAGAAAAACACGTATAATTGAATCTTACGATGTCAACATGTACATCATATGAGTAAGTTGACTAATGTACATTATGTTCTACGAAACTTACAGTTCATCCACGGTGACCTGGCAACAAGAAATGTTTTGTTGGATTCAAACTTTACGTGTAAAATTTGCGATTTTGGATTTTCTCGTAAACTTTACAATTATGAAACATATCTCCAAGTTTCTCAAGTTCCGCTGCCGTGGCGATGGGCGGCGTATGAAGTTTTGTCAAAACGCGAATTCTCATTAAGTCGGATGTCTGGAGTTTTGGAGTTACAATGTGGGAAATATTTTCATTGGGTAAGAAAAATGTGGAGAGAAACAAAATAATCGCAGCTTGCATAATGCACATGTCAATGTAAAAAAAATATATAATGTTGTAGGAAATTTGCCGTATGCGGATTTTAATTTATCAGCCGAATTTATATCCGAATTAAAGCAAGGGCTTCGACCTCCACAACCTGAATATGCATCAGTTGAAATGTAAGCACGATGTTATTGAAACCATTTGGAAAAATAATTATGAAATTAAATTTTGGATTTAGTTGTGCAAAGCTGCTGGAATGTTGGAATATCAACCGCGAGCAGAGCCAACATTTAAAGAAATTGGAGATTTTTTTAGGAACTTGTGCTCTGGCCAGTATTCAAAAGTTGACATGTTAACAGAACAGCCTCTAGATAATTGAAAGTTTAAGCTGGAAGAAACTAAATCAATTTTTTCAATGAAAATGTAATAAAATAGTAAGGGCCATGCTTTTTTTAAAATTAAATTATTGTCAATAAAAAATTGAATTTAATACTTACAAATTTTTTAACAGTATTCACTAAATTAATAATGCTTGAAATACATTTTAATAAATAAAATTAAACTGTCTATAAAAAAATTTCGGTCATTTTTACTCAATGTTTCATTACACCAATCCTTTAATACTATTGGCTCCTTCCTGAATGTAATGCCACATTTTCTCTAAAAATAGTGTTGCGACACAATTTGTAAAACCACAGGACAAATTAAAATTAATTAGCCCAAGAAAAGACAACATGTATTTATTAAAATTTAAAACATGCATAAAAAATAACTAGCTTCTTGAAGCCATTAAAGAAAATACGCTTTCAAGATCCAAATACATCTAAAATCATGATAACCCATTATGTGACAGAAATTTGCAGTTCGGTGGTAGGTGTAACGATTATTATGATTTATTTAACATACTTAATTTCCATTAATAACATTCAGAGGTAACTTATTACAATTTTACTATGTAAATATGCTCACAAAAGTCATCCTGATCCAGTGGTTTTACAAAACATTTTCATCCAAATCAATATCAATTGTTTCTCTCGTAAACAAACTTCTCTGTGGTAGTAAATTAAAAAAAATTGACAGCAGAGTTAAATGCAATAGACAGCTGCATGGCTGAGTTTACCTCCCTAAACAGTTTTCAAGCATAGTAGAGTTATAAAGTGCCGAATTGGAACAAGATTAGTCAGAAGTAGCACAATGACCACCGGAAGGAACATCGTAGCTGCTTTGATTTCCCGGTTTTAGGTAAAATTTATTTCCTTTCTTGTTTTTGTACAGAATAAACCTGGATTCTGTACGATTTAAATAATGAAATATTACGCACTTGAAGTAAACACTGTCTTCAATTTTTCTTGCTATATATTTGCATTCGACCTTCCCCTGAATAATGAAGCTATTAAAATTAAACTCTCACTCATCATTCATAAATGCTATATTTTTTATGCCCAAACATTGTACGTTGTTGTCTGTCACTTGCTTTTCCTTATCATTACATTTCTTGTAATTTTCCACATCTTGTATGGTTTGAGGAATGGGTTTGTTCATGGTTTCCGGAAGGAAGATGAGTATCGCAAAAAACGACGTGATTCCCACGCAGCCCAAAATTATATCTGGAACCTTATCAGATATGACGGACAGCATATTAATCTGAGGATCAAACTGGCCCCTATCCTCGTAGCCATAAAGCAAAGACCCATAGCCGTGTTCCGAATAACAGTTGGGAATAATTCGGCTGTGTAGCCATTTGCTAAGTTATAAAAAGCAGTAGCTGGGATCTTCGCTAGCATTGCAATTGAGGTGGAAATCATGTCTGAAATAAACATTACATAAAATGTTAAACAAGACGGACGGACGCACAGGTCACATGCATAAAGAACTCCACTTACCGCGAGGGATGAAGGCAATAACCAAGCAAGTAATACCGGGTAGAAGGACACTGGCACATAACATTGGTTTGTAGCCCAATTTGGGCATAAGTAAGATTGAAATGGGATGACTTGGCAGTTCAGCAAGACAAGTTAAGACAAAAATTAAAAACGGATTGCCAAATAGATTAACGCTATTAAACGATAATCCAAAATATAACAACCCCCCAGCAAACCAGGTGTACATCATGACGAATGTTCGTTTTCGGATTTCAGGAGTCCTAAAGACATCCAGCATACCAACTCACTCTCTGGTCTGTGTTTGTGCTTAAATTCGATTTCAGCACGGGTGCTTCTCCGCTTTAAATCCGTGTCACGCAAACCTTCAGGGAAATTCAATTGAATTCCATTAGTCTTTGCAGCTTTTTCAATGATTTTTGTAGCCTCTTCACATTTCCCTTGACCCCACAGCCAAGTTATGGACTCGTCAACCAACCACCAATTTGCAAATAGGGGGATGGAGCAGCAAACAAAATTAAATGAAGCAGTTTCGCATTTCCTAGAAGGTAATATGCAATTCCTGCAACAACAATTCCACCTATTGTAAAAAACAGATGTATTGCAGATCCACATAGTGCTCGTTTGGAAGAGCCGACAAGTTCCATAGCTTCCAGAAAACAGATAAAAAATCCATTAGATGCTTCAATAAATTATGTTAAGAATTTTGGGATGAACTTACTCAACGCAAGGGCAGCGAGATTTCCAGCACCCGATCCAAAAACTCCGTAAAACAGCATGAAGACGGTAGCAACATAAAAATTGTCTAGGAAAACTGCACCAAATCCACAAAAGAAGGAGATAATTCCGCTATACAAAATAACTGGTAAACGTCCAAATTTGTCTCCTAATGCCCGCCAATACAAGCCCCAATTAAGCTTCCCAATATGAAAGACGGATTGGAGTACGGCCCGCATCCATTCTCGCTCGCAAACCATATC
Source organism: Orchesella cincta (assembly GCA_001718145.1). Lineage (NCBI taxonomy): Eukaryota > Metazoa > Arthropoda > Collembola > Entomobryomorpha > Orchesellidae > Orchesella > Orchesella cincta. Next base: position 12,815 of record LJIJ01004408.1, read on the forward strand.
CCATTCCATTACACGGGATGATGCGTAATAATCGGAGAAGTAGACGTATCCATAGTCTCCACAAGGAGCCGTTAAATTGTCTAGGTTTGGAACCTTGAATTTGGAGCAGGATTCCAATTTACCGGAAGCTGTTGTGGGAATATACACTTCTATTGAGGAAGCTGAGGAACCCCAGTTACTATCAATTCGGGAATATAGCAGCGATACTTCATGATAGGGAAGACGAAAACAAAGCCCATCATATGAATGCCTGCAACACACCATACGAGACAGTGCAAAAGGTGCTGGAAAAGTTGGTATTTTCCGAATTTTCCCTAAAAAATAAAATTATTCATGAAAATACGTACTTTGAAAATTGAAATGAATCTAATTTGCAAATTTACCTAACTGTTCCATCAAAAATTTCAATTCTTCCTGACTATTCATATTTGAAAGTTGATGGTAGCTGGATGTTTCCCTGGACAACTTTTAAAGCCGTGACTGAAAGCGTTCAATGTCAAACGTCGAATGGATTAATAATCTGAGTTCGGATTGCAAATTGTCAAAAGTAGTTTCATAAGGAATTAATTGCCCACAACCAACACTTACGCGCTCTCCGCTTTATAAGATACAGGCCTGGTTATAAATAGTTTGTTGACAATTGGTATGGGTAATTTTTATGAATTTGTTATACCATTTTCAACTTTTGCCTTTTGGTCTAATTTTATGATGCGTGACAATTCTTCATGTATTATGATAGTGACATAAAATCAAGGTGAAAAACATGATGTTTTTATACGTATGTTACGTAGGTATAAATTAAGTGTCATTGCCTTGTATGTGCGTGCGAAGAATGAGCTTCAACGTGAGGTTGTCCATTCATGGGGATACACCGTTCATCATTATATTATATTCGATTAGTGGCACGGTATTTTTGATGATGATACCGGCACGGTAACGTGTAACATACAACACGGTATGATGATGGTGATGTTGATGATGATTCAAGTCGTTGGAGTCGTTAAAACTTTGAGGCTTCACCAGGTAGCATATTTAGTCATTACCATATAAGGCGACATTTAGCATGCACATCGTGATATGAAGATTTCACATTTACCTAGTGGTATATAACCTAAGCAAGCACACATTTCTTTTTAATTAGGCAGTCATAAATATCCATGATTTTTATAATCATTGCTATGCTATTTTTGTAAATTATATTTGAGTTAGCGATTGTCACACCAAAACCTTTCTCGATGTGAAAGCTAAGTTTTTAATATGCAAACTCAAGACTTGCCAGTGCCCATCCAAAATTTAATTTAACTTACTGAATAACGATTTAAAGAGCAGGTTTTAAGGTATTAGGCAGTGTGCGCCCTTTGTCCATTTTCCACCTCTTTTTGGGTGGACAGTACGAAATGGACAAAACGGAAGAAAGTGGTCAAAATGGACGAAATGGACAGTGTCATGTGACAGAGGAGCCAAATTTGAATCTTCCATATAGATCCCATGTAAAACCTGAGAGAAGAAGTCTACAGTAGTTAACTAATCCAGACGATGATAAAATGAGTAGGAACTTAAGAATTAACATGGAAATTGATTTTCAGAAAATAATATAGTTAATATTGAACTTAAATGATAGAACTTTTAACATATTGGCTCATATTAATAATTCCCTGCAGCAAAGTTCACTGCAGGAGAGCGAATCATATGTAGCGTACTTAATTGAGACACGAATGCCAATTGCTGGGTCAAAACTGCAATATGGCTCTGGGTTTAAAATACGCTAGCTAAAGTTTATTTGTTTGTTATCAAAATCGCATGCAAATTCTTTTGTCCACTTTCGTCCATCTAGTCCGTTTAGTACCTCAAGTTTGGTGGAAAATTTACAATTCTTCGGACACCACACTAAGATTGGCCTTGGTATTTTAAATTTCCACGTTTATACACTGGACGGCGCACTTTGGTATCACGTAACTTACAATCATATCATGTAACAATGGCTGAGATAAAGATTGCGTAATGAAGTAGGTCGAATAACTCCATTTTTTGTAAGGTTGGTCCGTAATAAAAAACATACAGGTAAACATTGCAA
>LJIJ01004409.1:0-14882 GCA_001718145.1 Orchesella cincta
TTTCGGTTGGGCGTGACGAAAATGTTTTTGTACTATTACTCCAAGGCATCTGTTGCACGCACAAAAAATCTGGACTTGTGGCCCGAAATGAGAAAGTTGCCATTCGAAAACTGCGAGCTTCTTTTCGGAGAACCCGGAGGGAGGAAGTATATTTGACTCATCAAGTTAATTTTCCAACCTGGAAGCTCACGATTGCTTTGAAACCGGTATCCATATCATGATAATCAAGGGATGTTCTAGTAGGAGAGACAATCGCCATTACAAGCAGATTATCATGCAATGCTTGACTGAATTGGAAACGGAATTTTATAATCATATTTATTACTCATATGCCATAAAGAAGAAGCTATTTTATGCTCTTATTAAAAGTAATTTGGTGTTCAATAACTCAGTTGACATTATTGCAAAGTGACTCACGGCACAAATTATATGAAAAGCATTAATAATACTAATTTATGTCTGCCTGAGTATCATGCTGGAATTTCTTGACAGCTTTCTCTATTTTTATGTCACTGATGAAAAATCACATTATATTGATTCTTCTTTATTAGAAAATACACAATATGTCCTGCGAACTCCAATGAATACTCAATGTGAAATGCATTTATACATGAAATTAAGTGCCAATGTTTTTCGGGAAGACGTTAACGATCTAGAGTTTTACATGAACAGAACCCTGCATCATATTCAAAGTATTCATTTACCCAACAAACTTTCAGAGCTGAAGCAAAGCAATTACCGTTTGCATAATAATTCTGGTTGTCTGCACATTTAGACACAGAAGGAAACCTACTCGTGTTCTACTTGTAAAAATCGTTTGAAACCAAAGGTGATGTACAAAAATATGTTGCTATTCATTGCTACGACAAGCCATGAGGTTCTGCTTTGTTGTCATTATAGAATATCTGAATTCAGTCATCCTACCCGTAAAAGATCATCATCATCAGCAACAGCAGCAAAAAACTCAAAGCGCAACTGCACAACAAGCAGCCCAGTAACATGTGTTTTCTACTTTTCGTTCACCTTCCAGCTCTCATTGTATATTCATGGACGTGCATTTTTTGTTACCCTTGTTTTAACTCTTTACTCACTCAAGACGTTTGTATTTTGCAGGTGAGTAGTCCATCTGATTGCCTATGTTTTACGTTGAATGGATACCAAAGAAATATCATTTTCTCGATTTTAAGTTTTGTATATATTTGTGTGCGGATTCATACTCATTTCCCAACAGTTCTTTTGAGAATATTAGAATGCATTTGTTTATTTTCCAGTTGGTGTGATTCATTTTAAAGCCAATACAAATTCAGGTATTAAAAACTGCTAGAAGAATATTCAGTAACGATTATACAATTTAATACTAGACTTCTCTGTGTTATTGAGACTACTTTTATACATTATACATGCGTTGTTTTTTGTTTATTATAGAATTTTGTGTTCAGTTTCGTTTTTATGGTAGCTGACGACAGTCGTTATTTTTACATAATACTCTTAGTTTTCATCAAAATCTGTTTCAAATGGCTTTCAATCCGTGTCCCCGTATGCCCTGGAAAAGGTGTTAAAGTGTTGGCGATTGCGAATATTGTATGTAACAATTTTTTCATTTGAAGCAATTTTTTCTTTGTGTTGTTAAAGTTTATTTTTTTTGGCTTCGATCAGATCTTCGGCGTGTTTTGTGTAGTTATGTTGACCGTATTTTTGGTTCTCGCCTCATTGCAACCAACGGATGATGAATTTAACCCTAATTTAAAGGGTATGCATGAATAAAGCGAACAATTTTGTTGAAACGTTACCAACTCAATGTCATTTCTATGAAATCGTTAATCTTTATCAACGTTTACAGTTATTCTCATTGTGATTTTGACGTTTTACCTCCTTTTCGCTATTTTTGAGACTGGAATGTCAGTGTTCCTGCTCATTAGTACAAATCACGTAAGTATTTATTCAATCTTTGAAAAATTCAATAAACTATGTGTGCCTAATTGTAATTACATTATTTTGACACAGCGAAACACAAAAGATGCAACATCTGGCTTGTCATCACAGGTATCATAGTAGGATTCGCGATATTGGGCCCCTTTTCGCAAATGGTTTTTGGAAAAGCTAGCTATGAGTCTGTCTGGCTTATCGGTTGGATTCCATACAAGATTTATGAATGTTTGGTGGTCTTTTCATTCGTAAAACACATAAATGAAACAAATGAGGAATAAAAGGGAAATAATTTGCGTATTTAAATTCTGCTCGGGCCTTGTCATTTAAGATACATTTTAAATACAGAATGTAATTTTATTGTCAAATATTAAAAAACTTTTTATAACTGTTACACGTTATACAAGTATTATTGACATTACATAAATTGAAAAGAGCCACTTACTACTCACACAAAATTAGTATTCCACTTACTTTACACAATATTTGATTGATTATCCAGCAAATGTAATCATAAACGAACATGAAAGAGTAATTAAAATATTCGAGTACATTGAACTGCTAAGAATTTTTAAAACGCATGAATTAATCATCATATTTTTCTTTCCATATCATCTCCACCTCTCTGGTAGTTCAGCTCACCCCTCAAAATGATCAAACTTGCTCTGGTCTCCGAAGGATACCGAGATCTCCATCAGGTTGTCCCTCTGAGCTGACTGAAACCAGCTTGAGTTTGGGACAAATATTCCAAATTCCTTCACGCTCCAAGAATTGTTCCACGAGTACTTGCTGCTTTGTTACGCCTAGAGCTGCCAATTCTTGGAAAATCTCCGTTTTCTCATCCTCTATAACCCCACTGAAAGCACTCATTTCTCTGATAAGCACACGAATCCGTTTTCCGCAGTTGCGGGCTCGAGGAGGAATTGCTGCGAGCTGTTGACGGTGCCTCGTGGTTCTTTCGTTCAACATTCTTTCCAGTGCAGCGAGCCGGGATTTCGCATCTAAAATTTTAGCAGCATTTCCTACGTCGTCATGTACAGTTTCGTGTTGTTGCGGTGCGGTGGTGTGGCGGTAAGCGGTGAACAAAGGAAGGGAAGGAACAGGACAAGAAATCGGATCATTGTGTCTCATCGCTTTTCATCTCCGGCGAATATTGAATTTCTAGAGTCTTAAGTTTTGGAAAAGGAGTTCTAATGATTTGAGGAGGTATTATTACTTCAAATTCATCAAAGTTATCCCAAGGTACGTCCAAACGGAGTTTCTGAAGAGTACTCCTACCAGTACCGATGAAGACGATCACGTCCTGAATGCCGCCGTCAATATCCCAGGCATTGCCAGTTAAAGAGATTCGCTGAAGTTTGGGCAACTCAATGTCACCGAGAAATGTAAAATTGCGACCCTCTGTGCTGAGTTCCTTGAGATTTTTAAAAGCTGCATACGACGTCGTTGCGATAGAAAGTCTTGTTTTATTAGGAAAGCAATAATAATATTGCATTCCTCGCTCAAGTGTCGGAAATTCCTCTTCAGTTTTCACGTTCAAGTGCAGAAGCTGATCTGCATACGACACAATCAGCCAAAGGTATAATATGTGACTTTTTTCAAAGAGTCTCCCAGGCCCTCATCTTCATCCTCAATGGGGCTGCCGTCATAACTGCCACACTCGACATTTAAAGTTGTTAAACTTGGCATTACTGGCGGCGTCGGGAAAACAAGGCTTGGCTTGATGATTCTATCGTCAAATTTGACAGTCACAACTGTGGGTACTTTTAGAGAGGAAAGTGAGCTGAGGAGAGTAACAAGAGAACTCATCCCAGGAACGGTCACAACCTGAATAATAATAGTTTTGTATAATTATTTATGTTCAGGCTATATTTTCAAGCTTGCTCTTCCACTCATAACTCTTCTCACAGAGAAGGGATACTCTAAAGGATCCTGTGACGTTAATAACTCACCTGAAGAGTAAGGTTGCTGAGGTAGCCCCCGGATTGTACCATGAAGGCAGCTAAATCCATCCTCTGAATATCGTGGATGGACTCCGGAAAAAAGTGGGGAGTTATTCCATCACCCTCTCCATACAGAAGAAGGGAATTGGACGGAAACGGATTTCGATCCCCAGGTAACATGGTGGGCGAGTGGCGGACGTAGAGCAGATCCTCCTTGGATTTTTTATTGCGGGGATGGATCCTCATCACTGGAAATGCTGAAGAGTGACCAGAGGTGATCCTCTTTTCGAGGAGCGAGTTGATGATGTCCTTCCACTGCCGGTTTATTAGACGGTAGGTCAAAATGTCCTTTCTGGATTCATTCCTTATCAGATGGTCTAAAATAATGGTCACCACCTATGAAAAGTAATTTGTCATTGTTATTATGATTCCAATTCTTGAATAAATTATGTCAATGTCATCATTTATAATAAATAATTGTGATGCTTTAATAAACCCCGACGAAATTGACTTGCCTCAGGTGGGAGATCCTCCATCGACTTTGTAGGTTGTGGAGTGTCCTCCTCTTCCTTATCCAACTTCACTCTCTTTGCAGCGGAAGCCGGCGCTTTGCGTTTTGACCTTTTAGGCATATTTGATACTCCACGCAAGAACTGACAACTACAACACCTTTCTAGCCTAGATTACAAAACAAATACAAAGTATCACGAATTATATTTTACTCAGCAGTATTTTTAGTAATAAAAATTGCAACTAATACAATGAAATGAAACAATGATTGCAACTCACACAAAACTTTTTGTTAGACTTGCTTCAGTGCCTATAAAAATGCACCAGGTTGTTAACAAGTAATACACTGATAAATCACTGATAATTAACTGACGCTATAAATTAACTGCCAATTAGATTAACCTTTGATTATTTCACATGAAAAGTAAGAGAGAGAGGTCAACCAAAGGTTTTTATATCATCATCTCTGCATTTGTTTACGTTGTTGTGAAAAGAAAAACAAACCTAGGAGAGCTTTGCACAGCAATGCATTGAGCTTTTAGGCTGTTTTCTGATGTTGCTCGAGGTTTGAGATTTTCTCGGCCGTGAGACCGCACTCAATGGGCTGATGCGACTACGCAATGTAACTTTTTGTGTGCACGCGTCACCTCCGAACAAAGGAGAATCAATCGTTTGTGAATATTAGCTCTGAAAAAAGTAATAAAAAAAACAATTAATTTATTACTACCATTACATTTCGTTCATTCTAAAGTTGGGCTGTTCGAATCACAGTTAATAAATTAATTCATATTCACATTCCGTTACTGAAATACATTATACAATCTACATCTTGTGTATTTGTAACTGCATGACACATGCATATCTTGCTTTTGTGGTGTAAACGGCAACAACTGATTACAAATCCGTTTTATGCAGAAAAGTACAACCAATGTAGGTGAGTAAGAGTAACCAGTTCTTGATATTTTGTTTTTGATAGTATTCAATTAATCCTCTATTGGAATTATGTTCGGTAAGCATCCCTTTGTGAAGGTTGAGCTGTTTGGCGGAAGTAAACTCGCACTGCACTGCAGTTGAATTGCTTTCCCTTGGTGTGACAACGATGAATATGTTTTTAAGATGATGGAAACAAATCGCTTGTTACAGGAGATTCACTGGTGAAGTGTTTCTCCAAAGATCACACAGTTAAAAAGATTTATGGATAAATTTATGTAACACTCGTGTGTGCATGACTGGATCTATCGGCTCAACAACACCAACAATGCAATTTAATGTACAATGTGTGAATGTATAGATACAAAAGGACGGAAGTCAAAGTATAGGATTTGAAAAGGACTTTGATTCGAAAAGTACAGCCTAAAACACTTTTACCGATGCAATTCAACACAAAATAGTTTGATTTGATGCACTACATATTGAAATCATCATCATCACGATTTGCATTTTTCAGCTCGATGAGTCAACATTCTTTTTAGAATGCTAAAATATATTAAAAACCTAAATTTTGTGGTAGGATATTTAAGTAAATAATAAATACAATTGTTGGCTTGCTGCGAAATGGATCATGAACTATTATAACCATAAGGGCATACATAAAACTGCCTTTGATGGACACAAAAAATTGCTTCCTTATCTCGACAATGCGTGTAAAAAAAGAATGTAATGAAAAACGTCGCAAACAATGATTTTCATAGGATATTTGGTGCTGATAAAAGAGGTTGATGCGTATAAATGAGAATACATGTTGATTTTGATTTTACTTCATAGTTTTATCACATTTCGCACGATGTTTGTTTTTATTGGTTGTATTTACAAGACATCTAGAATTATTTACAAACTTTACGACTAACCTTAGTAATTCAATTTCATATAAAAGTGTTTGAATGGTGGTTTACAAATTTTAGAAAACAAATTTGATTTATAAACACATTAGTAGCAAAAGTATAATTGGGCATGATAGTTTTTTACACACATATTCGGTCTCCTCACTCCTAATGAAATGCAAAAAATAAAGTATTTTTTCACTTGTGAAGCTTAGAATGTGCGTTTAGTATACATTTCATATGGAATCTGTTTCCACAAACTTCACAAGGATACGGCTTTTCACCAGTATGCATTCTCAAATGATAGAGTAATTGAGTGTTGGCTGCAAATCCCTTGTTGCAAACAATCACTTAAACGGCTTTGGATTTTTCCTCATGCGTCTTACGAACGTGTGTTGCAAGTGAGGCCAGAACGAGCAGAGGAAGGACATTCCTTGCAGTAAATAAGGCTTCTCATTGTGATTGTGAACGCGCGGATGTGAGTGTGAAGGCCAGTTGGCAACTGAACAGCTTTTCGCAAATACACATTGGTAGCGCTTTTCTCGAGAATGAACTCTCTTGATATGTTCAGCAAGATAACGTTTCCAATGGAAACCCTTCTGACAGACATTGCACTTAAATATTTTTGCTTTCTTTTCGTGCGCAACTTCAATATGGTAAAAAAGTCCCTTCTTGGTTGAAAACACAGATGGCAATTCAAACACAGGTACTTTTGCTACTTTTGATAATAAACTCGTTGATGATCATTCAAGTTACTTTTTGTTTTAAATGTTTTTTTTGCATAAATCACATTTGACTGGCCTTTCTCCGGTATTGACTATACACATGTGATAATTCAGATAATACGACGTTAAAATGAATTGTGACAAACGACGCACTCGTGCGTTCTCATTTTTCTGTACTGTCGGGGCGTTATTCTGTGGTGTAAGTGGCTTGCCAACAAGCGAAAGTCCAATTTGTGAGCTTTTGTGACATGATTGCCATTCCAATTTTGCTGTTAAATGTCAGCGGACACTCTGGACATGAGAACGGCTTATTAGTTGCATGAGTAAGAATGTGCCGCTGAGAAGAAGATTTCGATGAAAAATTAGCTCCACAAATTCTGCAGGAATACGGTTGTTCTCTTGTGTGGGTGTGAATATGAGCGTAAGTTTGGTGATGGTGTAAAAACGTTTGTCACAAAAGAGGCAAGAAAACGGCTTCACTTTCACCGTAGAATGAATTCTTTCTCATATGTGTTTTTAAGACTAGTTGGATGAGTAAATGTGTTTCGGCAAACTGAGCAGGAATAAGGTTTTTCATTTGTATGAGTCATCATGTGACTCTGGTGATTGTGGTTGGTATGAAAAACCTTGTCACATATTGCACACTTAATAGTGAATGTAGCTGGGTCGTGAATATCCTTAATGTGGCCTGTTAAAGCACTGGGCGTATCAAAGGAACTATGACACTGCTTGCAGGAAACCTCTTGGTTTTCACCGTGGACCATCTTGAAATGTTCTTTTAAGTGCCAGTTGGAATGAAATAATCGGGTGCATACGGAGCACGGATATTTAGTTTGAGTGTGCCTTTTACTATGGAGTTTGTGTATGGAGTTGCTGTTTCGTTTTGAATTGCCTTTTACAGGTTGGACAATGGAATGCTCCGGGAGGTTTTTGCGATTGTTGCCCGATTGCTTTTGTCCTTGAATCCATGATTAAAAAGAATTCTGCTACCTGTACAAACCCGGAAAAATAGAAATACAAACAATTTCAAGATTTGATAAAGAATCGTTAAAAAAATGTAAACAAGTATTTTTACCTTTGATTTTTTAATGTTGAGAGTTGTGGTGCATATTTATCTTCTCGCTGCGGAGTTTTAGATCCCATTGCATGATGTAAATACATACAATGAGATTTAGAGGGAACGAAATCTCAAATGCTCACAACAAAAAGTATGTAGAGAGTATCGCAGCAAACAAGATGAAATGAGCACAAGACACTCAACCCGAGCTGAAGAATACATACAAACAGGAACGGAATTCCGAATGCACAAGTGAGCATTTATGTATATGAAACAAGCAGCCTCTGGAAGAGAGCAAAGCGAAGTATAACAATAGGAAAGTACGAGGTACTTTTTAATATATACATATATTTGAGTAATGGTAGTACTCAAGTAAGAGGTGGTAGCCGCTTTTTCCATACGATAGATGAGTTTTCCCTTTTCAATAGTGATCACGCTCTTCATCATCATCGGAAGCAGCAGCAGTAAAAATACGAGTTGCAACCAAAGCCAAGGTCACAGCAAAGCAAGCAGTCCTGCAACACAAGTTTTGTTCTTTTGGTTCACTTTCAAGCTCTGCATTTTATATTTATGGACGTGCATTTCTGTTCCCCCTATTTTTACACTTTTACACACGACTCACTCAAAAAGCTAGCATTTACAGATGAGTAGTCCGTCTGATTATCTGTGCTTTACATTGAAGGGATACCAAAGAAATATTATGTTTATTCTCGAATTTTTCTATATGTCTGTGTAAGGAAATGCACTCAAATCACACCAGTTCTTGTGGAATACAGACATATTTGTTGTTGACCTTATATTAACTCCTTATCAGGAATACTTAAAGGTATAATTAACTTACTGAAATTTTTCTTGTATTACTTTTACATTTTTATGAATTATCCTTTTTAAATAAAGACTTAACGATTAGTAGAGTACAATGAACATAAAATTTGAAGTAATACACGAAAATATTCGGTTTAGTTAATTATACCTTTAAGTATCCTGATAAAGGAGTTAATATAAGATCAACAACAGATTTGTCTATATTCTCAAAAGAACTGGTGTGGTATGAGTGCATTTCCTTACACAGACATATAGAAAAATTCGAGAATAAACATAATATTTCTTTGGTATCCCTTCAATGTAAAGCACAGATAATCAGACGGACTACTCATCTGTAAATGCTAGCTTTTCGAGTGACTCGTATGTAAAAGTGTAAAAATAGGGGGAACAGAAAATGCACGTTCATAAATATAAAATGCAGAGCTTGAAAGTGAACCAAAAGAACAAAACTTGTGTTGCTACTTGCTTTGCTGTGACCTTGGCTTTGTTGCATCCGCAATTTTTTTCTGGCTGCTGCTTCGATGATGATAAAGAGCGTGATCACTATTGAAAAGGGAAAATTCATCTATCGTATGGAAAAAGCAGCTACCACCTCTTACTTGAGTACTAGCATTGCTCAAATAATATGTATATATTAAAAAGTACCTGTACTTCCTATTGTTATACTTCGCTTTGCTCTCTTCCAGAGGCTGCTTGTTTCATATACATAAACTCACTTGTGCATCGGAATTCCGTTCCTGTTTGTATGTATTCTTCAGCTCGGGTTTGAGTGTCTTTGTGCTCATTTCATCTTGTTGCTGCGATACTCTCTACATACTTTTGTTGTGAGCATATGAGATTTCGTTCCCTCTAAATCTCATTGTATGTATTTACATCATGCAATGGGATCTAAAAACTCCGCAGCGAGAAGATAAATATGCACCACAACTCACATTGAAAATCAAAGGTAAAAACACTTGTTTATTTTTTAAACGATTCTTTATCAAATCTTGAAATTGTTTGTATTTCTATTTTTCGGTTTGTACAGGTAGCAGAAGTCTTTTTAATCATGGATTCAAGGACGAAAGCAATCGAGCAACAATCGCAAAAACCTCCGGAGCATTCCATTGTCCAACCTGTAAAAGGCAATTCAAAACGAAACAGCAACCCATACACATAGTAAAAGGCACACTCAAACTAAATATCCGTGCTCCGTATGCACCCGATTATTTCATTCCAACTGCACTTAAAAGAACATTTCAAGATGGTCCACGGTGAAACCAAAAGGTTTCCCTGCAAGCAGTGTCATAGTTCCTTTGATACGCCCAGTGCTTAACAAGGCACATTAAGGATATTCACGACCCAGCTACATTTTCACTATTAAGTGTGCAATATGTGACAAGGTTTTTCATACCAACCACAATCACCAGAGTCACATGATGACTCATACAAATGAAAAACCCTATTCCTGCTCAGTTTGCCGAACACATTTACTCATCCAACTAGTCTTAAACAACATATGGAAAGAATTCATTCTACGGTGAAAGTGAAGCCATTTTCTGCCTCTTTTGTGACAAACGTTTTTACCACCATCACAAACTTACGCTCATATTCACAGCCACACAAGAGAACAACCGTATTCCTGCAGGATTTGTGAAGCTATTTTTTCTCTAAATCTTCTTCTCAGCGGCACATTCTTACTCATGCAACTAATAAGCCGTTCTCATGTCCAGAGTGTCCGCTGACATTTAAAGCAATTTGGAATGGCAAATCATGCACAAAGCTCACAAATTGGACTTTCGCTTGTTGGCAAGCACAACACCACAGAAATGGCCCCGACAGTAAGAAAAATGAGAAACGCCACGAGTGCGTCGTTTGTCACAATTCATTTTTAACGTCTATTACTGAATTATCACATGTATAGTCATACCGGAGAAAGGCCCTTCAAATGTGAGTTATGCGAAAAAACATTTAAAACAAAAGGCAACTTGAATGATCATGACCGAGTTAACCATCAAAAGAAGCAAAGGTATGAGTGCTTGGACTGCCCTTCTGTGTTTGCAAGCGAAAAAGGACTCTTTTACCATATTGAAGTGGCACACGCAAAGAAAGCAAAATCTTTCAAGTGCAATGTCTGTCAGAAGGTGTTCCATTGGAAACGTTATCTTGATGTACATATCAAGAGAGTTCATTCTCGAGAGAAGCGATTCCAATGTGTATTTGGGCGAAAAGCTGTTCAGTTGCCAACTGGGCCTTCACACTCACATCCGCGGCGTTCACAATCACAATGAGAAGCCTTATTACTGCAAGGAATGTCCTTCCTCGTTTTCTCTTCATGGTACTGCAACACACGTTCGTAAGACGCATGAGGATAATCCAAAACCGTTCAAGTGCATTGTTTGCAACAAGGGTTTTCCAACCAATACTAATTTGCTCTATCATTTGAGAATGCATACTGTGAAAAACCATATCCGTGTGCAGTTTGTGGAAAGAGATTCCATATGAAATCTATACTGGATAAACATTCTAAGCTTCACAAGTGAAACAATACTTCTGCCTGCTGCATTGGGAATTGAAATAGAAACTGATTTAAGCAAAAAATACTACACGATTGTAACTTATTTAATTTTTCCATCTCTCAGGAGCGAGTAACCAAAAAATAGTGCCTGAAATACTATCAAGCCGACTACCGCTTGTGGTTAAGGTTATGATGATTATGTGGGATTATAAATTAAATCAAATGGTTAGTGTTAAAAATGTTAGTCAACCACTTTTTCATGTAATTGAAATTTATTAAGAAAAAATTGATGTTAATTTAAGATTTATCTATAGTTCTAGATATGTTGTAAATAGTAATAAATTAATACTAATAATTACGGTCCGGATTTTTCTGATTTTGCGTACTTTTTTTGCAAACTGACAAGTAGAGAACCTATGCGTTAAGTGCGGTGGGAATGTAAATGCATTTTATTTTAAGCCAAAGTCTATGCAACAAAATCGATTATGGCAGTTTTGTAGCAAATTTAATTAGCTACAAAACTGACTAGATGGCAAAAATAAAGATTTGTTTGACTTGGTGACTGGTAGTTTTCTTCAGACGTCTCAAGAGGCCTAACCGGAAGACTTTGCAACTTCAGATGAAGCTTTCTGCAGCGATTAAAGATTGAAGAACAGTCTTAGGCTCTAAGGTAGGGTATGGTAGTGGCTTATGCACAGTGCTCAGAATTTTTGAATCGGACGCAGTTAGGGGGTTTTGGGAGGGTTTTCGTGTTACTCCACCAAAGACAATTTTTGTCGTAAAAAGTCCAGCAGGTACTTTTGATTATTATTTGAGTCCAAATCAAGCCAGAAAATGACTTTTGATATTGAATGGTGCTCCTGGATATGGGGAATCAGAATTGTGCTCAAACTTTGCTCCAAGTTAATTTTTGCGGCCATGGTGCTTCAAAGTATGAAGGGTTTGGAATTGTTCCCAAATTTGTGCATAGACTGCAAAACTAGAATTTTCTTCCAAAAATTTGGAAGAGCCTTTTAATTTCTTTGTTTAAGAAACAATTTAAGAGTCTGAGCTTCAAAACCTTTGTTTAGCTTAAGTCGGGACAAGGTCTGGAATAATGTAGGATTCATCGTCAATGATGAAAATTTTTCATGGCAAATTTTTGCGAAGCAATAGTTCGCGTTTCTTCAACAGCTCCTGCTACAAGCAGGTTTGCTTAGGTGCACTCTTATTTGTACTAACAAGAATTCCCAGTTTCTTAGCTTGATGGAACTGCAAAGTGTTTTAAACTATATTGAATTTCTTCGCCGCTGGCCTATTGAAAGTTGAGAGATAGCGCTTACACTGGCGATTCAGGGCCATGATCTACTTTGGCGTCATTTTCTTGGGGACGCGACCACTCTAGACCTTAATTTGATGTCTATCAGATTCTACAGCGTTTCTTACCCATATGTTGGATGTGTCCTAGCTGAAAACCTCCTTTTTAAAGAACTGTGATGCCTTTTTATTGTCACCTAAAAACCCTTTTTTGTACTTCTGTGAAAAGCGGATGGTCAAGCTCCATGCTTTCCGGTTTATTTAATTGAACCCGAAGCATTTTCGAAATTTTAAACCTGCACATATTGTTCACAATGAAAAGCTCTTTCGTATACAAATAAAAGTAGCTTCTCTTCTGGCACCAGTTGAGAAGCATTAACAATGGAAAGTGCATCCGCACTTAACGCAGGGGTTCTCTATAACAAAAAAGTGTGTAACAAAGCATCTCAAGTGTTAGTTCTTGGAACATTGTAAGAAAATATAACCAAATAAATGGGTGCATGCTACATGCCAATGCTGCACTAACCTAAGTTTTTGTTCAATTGACTACTTGATTGAAGAATTTTAAACATCAGACATAGCATACTTCATCTAAAACTCCCAAACACAATACTTCAGTATTGCATACCAATTGTACATATATATGTATCAACAACTTCTGGACAACGAAACTCTAAAATCTTGACAGCTTTTTGTTCAACATAACATATTATGCAGGATTTGTGTAAACTGAGCTACTACTTCATGAGTATTCATATCCATTTCCCTATTCAAAATCATGCTACTGATACATAATGTTCATGTTGTATCGGTACACTTTCCTTCATTTACACATTCATAGAAGTATGAAAGGTAACATAATAATGTAAAAACTTATGAATGATAAACAAATGACTTCATTCATGAGTGTGAAAACAACTAATCAATATTATTTCAGTTTGGAATAAGAACATTCAGATGCATGGTTGAACCTTCAAGCAGAACTGTACGCAAATGTAAGTCGATGAAAGTGAATAAATGGATCTAAACAAAGCTAGGGCTAACAAAGCAAGACAAAGGAAGGAGAGCTCATAGTACCCCAGATCGTGCAGTGTTATGCAATTCATGTGAATGCCCGTTATTTGCCAGAAATAACAAAACTAGTATTATGAAGATGATGACGGCATATTTAGTGCAGCGGTATGAATTCCATGAATTATGGTCATTTATGATGTTGTAACTCATGTCATTACCAATAGTATGCTACAGGATGAAGGGATTTTTTAAAGTAATTCCATTGTGTTTGAAATAAAATTTTATCTGCGTAAATTTTTTAAATATACGATTGAATTGATTTACTACATAATCAAATCTTTTCAAATCAATGCTTTCTAAACTTTCACTTCTAAAATAGATAGATAGTCTTGCGTTCTGAATATCTGATCGATTTCTAACAATAAAATTAGAAACTAATGACCTCGAATAAACAATAGCAATAAATTCACTGAATAAAAAATGCAACATGTAAATGAACAAATTTCTTTAAGGGTTAAAAGTATTAACAATCTTTTTTTATTAGTTACATATTTCTTTTCATATACGAATCAGTGTTCATAACACCAAAAAGCTATATGGCAGGATTAATATTCCAACTCACCGTGATATTTTTTATAGCGTTATCACGAAAGCTGCCATGCCTTCCACACCGGATTGTTAAGAAGGTCAATGGAACGTTGCTGTCAGGCGGGATTGGCACAAGCCAATTGCGACAACATAGCTGTTGGAAATACAGGAACAGCCAACCTGGTTTTCGACTCTTTCAACGGCTTCGCGACAGTGGTTTTAAATTAATAAGGTATCTGTTCATTGCATGCTAAGTTTTAAGAATTTGCAACAGCTAATTACATAAAATAATGTCTTCACCGCTGATTATATCCATTCCCTACTAAGCTGTCGGCATATACTCCAGTTCTATGCAGAGGTCGAGCAGTTACCACAAAATCTATCACTTGACTCCGAAGATGTTTCACTGACTGTGCAAACCCAATGGGATGGATTGAACCGCTCCTTGAAAATTCCAATACAGTTTTTAAATGACACGAAAGACCTGGACGCTAGTTCAATAAACTTGGTCACAAGTGTTTTCGGACTTGCCAAAGACAAAGCAACACTTCCGCAAAATTAACCAGTCAACTTTATAATATGGCGGAACTACACTGTTCAACTCAAGATACAAACTAGTCCCCAATCTAATTATTCGCTGCTGAGTGTAGTTATAATCATCCTATCATATTTTATAATTAG
>LJIJ01004410.1:0-14877 GCA_001718145.1 Orchesella cincta
AATAACTGAGATGCTTAATAACACAAGGTACAGGGAAACACCTTTGAAGGAATTGTGCCGCTCGTAATCTATAAAATTATTTGGCAAACAACCCGGCTGTTTATTGATAACTTTAGAGTAGATATTCGGCTTGTAGCAGCCTACTCGCAAAATTATAAATTATAATGTGAGATTTTTTGCAAACTGTAGGATGTATTTACATGTATATAATTGTATCTAGTATGAATCTTCTCTCAAATTGTTACAGACGGTGCTCCGAGATGATTCTGGTGAATTTGGATTGGCGTCGAAAATTCCATGGCTTCCTTCCTAAATCGATGTGTGTAGGCCCCCTATGAAGATCAATTATTTGATGACCTGCTGCGAGAGGAGTCGCTGTAAGGCGAAATATTGATCCTGCCCACTCTCCTCGAAAATCAAATGGTTGGGCGAAGATTTCGCTTGTTCTGGAGAATGGCTTCGTCACACTACGGTAACCCCCGTTTCCATCCAGCGGCACTTGTCGTCGGCAGAGAGACCCAACGCGCACCACGTGGTGGAGCATCTCCATTCCGTGGATCGTCGTTTCCGTTTGGATAGTTCATGTCAAAAGTTGCGGTCCTCATCTTAGCGACTTTAATGCTGGAACTCGATGCGTCTCCAGTCTACCAAAATCTTGTGCAAAACTTTGACCCACTTGCCAAACCTGAAGTCTGCTTAACTACGTTTATATTAAAATAAACATGCGCGATGAAGAAACCTTAGGATCTCTAACAGTTTTACCCCATCTTAGCAGATTGGAATTATATTCCCAAGATGCTACTGGAACCCGACAAAATCATAAGTTTTGTTGTGCTTGGTTGGTTGCG
Organism: Orchesella cincta; assembly: GCA_001718145.1. Taxonomy (NCBI): domain Eukaryota; kingdom Metazoa; phylum Arthropoda; class Collembola; order Entomobryomorpha; family Orchesellidae; genus Orchesella; species Orchesella cincta. Next base: position 849 of record LJIJ01004410.1, read on the forward strand.
GCTATTGTAGCAACTGGAGATTTAGATCTGACTTTGGCAGCTTTTCAAAAAGGCCAGGTTCACATGCTTCCTCAGGCGACCTTCTTCCTCAGTCGAAAGTTCTCTCCAATCAAAAACTCCGGCAGCGTGAAAATATTTAATGCAGATGTAAAGTTCCTTCAGTTGTGTTGCTCGCCTCCATTCTTCCAAGCATCTTTACATAAGAAGCCGCGCTTTTCGAAGAAATGAACCTTGCTGTTTTGATGCCTTTTGTTGACAAGTTTAGCAACACTCTGAGACCCTCGATTTGGATATTAAGTGAGCGAGCTCTCTTATCAACCGAGGCCAGGTTGAAGAAGGTGATGTGGACCAACTGGACATGAAGCTTAGGCGATTCTTTGGTAAGGACGCCATCTGGACTGGTGGAGAACTTTTCAGCTACGACAGAACTGGTTGTTTCCGAAACTGACCAAGCTCGCGTTCCTTTACCTTCTAACGATGTGGAATGCTACAGTTATAAGCAAACTGATGTTGCCCAAGTTTCCGGCTATTCGTCCAACTGAAAACTGAGTTGTTTGTAGACAAGTGTCGGGCTATCGTCCAGAACGTGTCAATGATGCCATATCGACAGCACATGGAGCGAAATCAAGGAATTTCTGGTGGAAGAAGGTTATTGGAAGCTTTGCAGCAAGTTGACCCTCATTTTTGTTTGGCATTCCGGAGAAGCAGACCTTGGCAATTTCCTGGTCTTCTCTGCTCGCAGAGACGACAATGAAAGTAGTGAAAGCGAATCCTTTCTCTATCTCAAATGTTTAAAGTAGTTATTTATAATGCATTTTTAAAATCTTAATCGATGGTTGCTATCGAGTGTCTCATAAAGCTGTACAATTTATTATTTCTATATAATATAATACTTTATTCCTAATAACCTGATGTTGATGTACTCACTCAATGTGTTATTGTAATACTTGCGATTTATAGTTTAAAAATACAACTCGTGTTATTTGGTAGAAGTTGATGATTAAAGATAAATATTTACAGTTGAGCAACTTTAGTGTGAACTTAATTTTATTTCCTCTGGAATGCCATTAAACCGCTTGCTTACTTATTTTTTCTCGAAATAAAAGTACAATTTGTCACATCAAAATAAGCCTTTTGTGAGCTCTCTTTGTCTGGCTATGTTGGTATTAAAACGCCCCTAGTTCCTTGAACAAAAGAAATGGTACTTTTGAAACTGAACAAGTTTGAAGTCACGTGTACTGTAGCATTCATATCCATGAGAGTAGTTGGAGATTTGTGAAAGAACTAAAGAATAACTTGGAATACGAATGGATTGATGTACCTTAGTCTACTTACTGGAATATTGTATAATTGTGCTTGAACAAGATAATTATTGCCAAAAAGCTAAACGCGATGAAACGGATTGAGTGGCATTGTTTTCAAAGAAACAAACAGAAGTCCAACGTTCGTATTTGTTTTGTACTGCCATTAGTTATTACACCCTAATCTACGAGTAATCTCAAATGTGATGGAGTAAGGTGCTGGAAAAACTGTCAAACATTTTAAAAATTCATCATTTTGATTCATTTATTTTCAATAAATTACAATTCCAAACAATTTATGTTTACAGTAAAGAGTCAATTTAATGCAGATAGTTAATTTTGTAAGGTTAATTGTATTCAATATGTCTGTTCTCTTCTTCAAACGCCGAATCGTCTTTCAGACGAAATCTCCTCTCCGAAGAAGACAACACATCGCATCAGCGTTACTCCAGAGCTGGCTGACACGATCTCGAGACTTGACAAGAATTCCAAAACCCTCCTCGCTTCAGCAATTGTTTCAACCATTATCTTCTCTTTATTTTCCCCAAGAGCAGACAGTTTTTGAAAATTCCAATTCTTTCATTCCTAGCAACTTTAAGTACACGAAGATTTTCTCCGATTTCAGCTCTAGTTCTAGCATCTGAGCGTCATCTTCGTCCTCTTCTCCGAGCCGAATATCAGCCGCTGGGAACAATCTTTCTCGGGTGGCCCGTAATACTCTGCCGGTTTGTAAAGTCCTACACATTTCCTGGAAAAGCAGAGCCAGTCGTTCTTTAAGTGCATCAATTTCATCTTGGTTATTCTCATTCCCAAAGTCGACCACTTCCGTACTAACATTTTCATGTCCATCCTCATTGTTGCCCACGGTGTCAAACCAATAATTGGGTTGAAACCGAATTAGCTGAAGGTTTCTCAAAGCTGGAAACTTGAGGAGAAAGTTGCTGAGAACAATTTCGCTCAGACTGTCATCCGGATAACGTAGTGTAAGTGCTTTTAACCAGGGAGTCACAGCTTCTACTGTTATTTGGAGTTGGACGCCTTGTAAATAAGTGGTGTGTAGCTCCCTGCTAATCAAACGCTCCCACGGGATGTCCAAAATGAGAGTCTTAAGAGTGCTGCCACAATTCTCAATGAAGGTTAGCAAGTCTCCCAACTGGAAATAGGCTGCCTCTCCTTTAAACGACACCGACCAATCCTTCACTGATAACCGTCGAAGCGCAGGGATTTCACTGAACTTGAGAAACTCGCGACTGGGACATAAGATTTTGAGCTCCTTTAGGTGTTCAAAGGCAGAGTCCGACGTGGTGGCGATGGAACACGTTCGGCCACTGGAAAAGGAATGAATGTATTCGTGCCTTGCCCGAAGAGGTGGGAAGGGATCGTATGTTTGGATGCCTAAAAGCTCCAGTTGGTTAGCATATGAAGCAATTAGCCACACATACAGAATTCCATCGTCGCTGAACGTCCAACGGGAGTGGACTTCCATGGTCGTGAGGCATGGTAGAAATGGCGCATTCGGGAGGACATCATCATCAGGTTCAACGATGGAGACACTTTCTAATCTAAGCCGCTTCAAGTTCTGCATTGGGCCAAGCATTGCGACGAGCATTTCTATGGGAAGTTTCTGATCACAAAGCGAGAGAGTAGTAAGGGTTCCTCCTAACTTTGTTGCGAAAGCTGGCAAACTCATCATCAAAAGGTGGGAAGGTTCCATGGTGGAATCGCGTGAAATTGTGGTGTCTTCTAAATGGAGGGAGTTGAACGGAAACAGTAGACCCTTCAGGGAGACAAGCAGACCTCCTTGGCTATCATCAATCACGGTGTTCATTGCTGGAAAGGCGGAAACTGCCCTGCGACAATCCTTTTCTCGACGAAGGAGTCCACAATGTCTTTCCACTGGGAACTGATCAAACGGTAGTCCAGTATTGTGTTCCTGTTCGCATCCAATGTCACGAACTCCAACACTTTGGTCAGCAACTGAAATTTAGAATATGAACAAACTCACATTTAAATGTTATAAAACGCTATGGTATAAAGTCAAACTGAAAAAGGTTACTTCAGGAGGGAGGTCATTAATTGACTTTGTAGAAGCAGGAGAAATGGCTTTATCTTCTGGCATTGACTCGACCATTTTTTGATGATCCTCCACAGGAGGGATGATGGGTGCTTCTGGTATTAACAATGACATTATCGTCAACAAGCTGACAACCGACAACCAATTAATTCGTCTCACGAACTGAAAAGTAAAATAAATTTACATGTTTCTCAGCTATAATCAATCAATATATGTCACATTTAGTTAGAAAAGAAAGGCGATCTGGATCAACAGTAAAAAGGAACTTGCCTCTCGAGGTTCTCTTGCTTACTTATTTTAGTGTACTTTTATCTTTCTCAAACTTTCACAAGTTCCGCAGCTAACAAATTAATGACTGAGGAGTTTTGGTGATAAACACCGGAAATGAAATTAATCCAACTAAAACTCCACTCCAGAATCCAGCACTCAAAAGTCACATCAAGAATGAACACGATTTCGTTTGCACACAAACGAGCATGCCATATGCTGCTGAAGTCAATGGTTTGAATTAGGCGCCTTTTCTGTGAGACTGAGTTGCTCTATGCTACAACGGTGGTAGAACAAATCGATAAGTAGCCGAACATTATCTGTTCATCTAGGTCTTTTATTAAGGTCGACAAATTAGCTTGAATGCAATATAAATGGAAATATTCAGTTATATCCTAATATATATCTGAAATAAATCACATTCTTCAATGTTTCATATTTCAGGTTCGGGAAGCTTCTTCATCGGTTCCATTCCGATCCAATATCGTTCTCGTCAGGTCACTTTCCTCTTTATCTGACATGTTACATTAAGCATCACTTTCTCCATTCCCATCATCCTCCCCGTTACAAACAGTTTTTCTTGACCTTCCTCCGCATTATCATTCGCACGTGCTCGTTCCTCGTTTATCATCATCACAATTGAGGGTGGGTTGTCGAATCGGATCATGTGGCGAGTTGAAGGACGAGCTTGAGGTGATTCCAACGGTGGAAATACTGTCGAGGATGGTTGTCCCTCCTCCACCATTCTTTTCACAAGAATCAACTGACGAAGGGTCAACCTTTCGGTCATCTTCAAGTCGTGTGAATTCGGGTTTGCCTTCGCTTGAGCCGATGAATCAGTATCGTCACCGGAACCTACTTCTTATACGTTGTCAAGTTCTGCTGGTTCTCCTCCCGACTTAAAGGGTCGGACGAAGACGAAGCTAAGAGGGTGCGCTACCACTTGAGTTTCACAGCCGCTTTTTTGACACATTAAATTTTTAGTTTTACACATTTAATGATCTTCAACAGTTTGAGCGTTTTACGAATTTCATATGTTGATGATGATATATTATAAATTACTTAAAATTGAGTGAAAATGAGTTTAGTAAAATAAATGAATAGCTGAAATTGGTTGTCCTTTTTCATTAAGCTTTAATTAAATTAACTTTTCAATATTTTTTATTTATAAAAATGGTCTTCAACTAATATTGATTGAATTTTACTTTCAAGAAAATTAAGTTTGTATGTCAACATAAAATGTCCGATCAATAAACACCAAATTTTAATAGTCCAGAAATCATTGGACGAGGCAGCAAAGCAGACTTTTACAGTCTTTGTTAAAAAGTAATACGTAGAAAATCGATTCCAATTCTTTAACTGGTTTAGCATGGAGGACCTAACCTGAAAACAACAATAATTACAAAGGAGCCTTGTTGTTTACTCCAAATATTTTTAAATTTGTGTTTTTGCTCGTTTATGTGTCCATTTTATGTTAAGCAAAACTTGACGAAAAAGTTACGCTCTCCAAACGTCTAAGGCTCAAATGGTATGATAAGTACATAAACTCGGAATGTCTGATTAAATCATATTAATGCTTTAAGTTAAGATTTGTTTTCTTTAGATAATCTGCGCTTTGTTTCATGCACTTGGGTTTTACTTTCAACTACTCCTGCTAAAAGACATGTATTTGTCATTTCGTCAAACGGACAATTCATTTCTGAGCAATACATCCAATTTTACCTGCACTTCTGGCTCGCTTGTTTTCATGACATTCTATATCCGGCTTGTTTGGCTACAGCAAAGCACTGTGCTTCTGGTTTTAAAAGCAACTGAAATCCAAATAGTTGAGGAAACTATGAAGCGCAACATTGTAAGACAACTACATGCACTGTTAATGTACGGAGTAAGCGGAAGCAAAGTTTTAATTGTCACAATTTTTTAGGTATTGGTGGTTGCAGTAATTGGCTACATTTTATTCAACCTTGTAAATTACCAGACAGTTTCAAGTTATCCTTTAATTGCATCATTGACGACAAAGTTGAAGACGTGTGCAAATTAGTTTGTAAAATACTGAACGTTAACATTAACTTTATCCCAATAAAGTTTTTAGTCAGAGCGTTTATGATTCATTCACTTTTTATTTTCGTGGTTATTCATATCCTACTTTTCGTGTTAGGATGCAGCTTAGTTGGACTAGGTAGGAACTTTCAGGATGAGTTGATTAACTGTGGAACGAATATTAACAAGGTAATTGAGTTATGTGATGTTTTTAATTATAAAGAAATTTAATGCATTCTCATCTTCAGGGAACCGAAGTCTACATAAACTTGAAACGGAAACTTGATATAATAAACAATGCATTTGAATGGAAAGTGCTTGCATTTCATGTCATTGTGACATCGTATTATTGTCAAATTCCGGACATTATAATCGGAGTTGGGTTTTCTAGTGTGGAGACCACCGAGTCACTAATTTTATACTTTGTAACAAACACTTCAATTTGGATTACTGCAGCAGAATTCAATTCACAAGTACTTTTAAGTACTCTTAATAGGTTTAAATGAGTTTAGTTTATAAGGATAACCTGGTGCAATAACTTTCGTTTAGGTAAACACGCCTTTCTCAATGGTACGAGGAATGCGTAATTGTTGGCAGCAATGCGGTGGAATTTCAGCAAAAACATTGTTTATGAAGGACTATGGAGAAGAGATAAGCAGAAATTTGAAATTGATGGCCATTAAAATGCAGCTGCAATCACATCCTTTAGCGTTATCATGCAGATTCTTTTCGGCCACTTATGGATTTTTAAGCTCGGTTAGTTTTATATAAACAGCGTATTGTAATGCAGTAAGTTAAATGATGTATGTTGGATTTACCTTTCTTTAAAATTATTACGTGGTTTGAAGGTGCTGAGTGCCATTTTGACGTATGCTATTATCATATTTCAAATGCGAAGCTCGACCTAGTTGCATTCTAAGCAATCCAAGTAGTCCAATTTCTAGTGCAGAAATTAAGATGTAGGCAATCTGCATGACGGCAACAAATGTAATTCCAATCTGAATTGAAACAAACATTCAAACATTTTTACAAAACCATGAATTAAAGTAGTTTTCGATCTTGCTTTGTGTCTGTCAAAGCAGTATTTACCGTCTTGTAAGGTCTTTTAGTTGTTAATAAATCCGATGTACGGATTTGGGTAAAAGAGTCCTCAATTTCGGATTTTTTCAATGTGATTGTCCATAATAAGTTGAAATGTTTTGTAAAGAGGAGAGTTGTCAGAATACCTTCAAAATAGCTGACTGCTTGTAAAACCATTGTTCTCTTCCAATTTACAATATCCATAAATATAAAGGTTACTACTGAAATGCAGTCAAGTCCCCAAGTACCAAAGCACATAATCTAGATTGAGTATCAAATAAAAATGACTTTTTTTTGTTTAATTTCTTCCAATATTAAATAACGTTTGGTTACCTATTGAAACTTGTTAGTAAGTTGAATCCTATTATCGGGCATTAAAGCCGGTTTAAACGGAATGCACAAGCTGTAATACCCAAGCTGCATCCAATAGTAGAAAAGCCAGAAGGGCTAATCAATGTTTCATACTTTTCATTTGTTTGGAGGGTCTGCTGCAGTTTTGAATATTTTGGAAGTTTGGCACTCTAATAAAACTCCATTTCCTCCATTTGTATTTTATTCATCAAGAGAACTACAATACCAACTATATTTCTTTTCAGTACAACTACAGAATCTGACGTCAAATCAGATTTTCTAATCATATTGTAGGGCCAGTTTTATAAAATGGCATGTACAGTTGTCTCAAGTTACCCCATTGCCAAAATGTACACGTTTACACAGCTATAATTCGTTATCGATATAATACAAAAACCCAATAATTGGAGACAAAAAGTTTTTCTCATTGAAAAAGTATGTTTCTACTCATAAATGACTACTTTTGATAGTGCATACTAGGCTTTTTAAAGCTAAAAATTGTCAATTACGTCTACTAAAATCCAATGACGAACAGCGTGATAATTAGAACGAGTAGCTAAAATCACATATTTAAAGTCCCATTTAAACCAATTGATTATAAAAGAGTGCTATTTAACCAATTGTGACTTGTAATACCTGAGATATGAAGCTGTAATTGATATAATACACACCTTCGGAACCAATTGCAATAGGTGTCATGTCCAATTCCTGAAAAATCCTGGACCATTCATTTTTGTCACCAAAGTACTTTTCTTTGACGCCGCGTTTTAACATCCACCCCTTGAAACGACTCATCTAAAAAAGTTGCAGTAGTAGTAACACAAAAGCGTTAAAAAGTTATAAATTATTCGCTTACAGTTCTGGTTCCTTCTGCCATTAATATCGCTGCAATTGCTATAAACGTCACATCTGCCATAAAAGATGCAATAAATTCCAAGTTCCTTTTTGAAACCCGGTCAGGGAGCGTCATCACTCTGAATGACCTTCATTATTTGGAACAGTGACCGTTGCTGACCAAACCCTGCGTTTATACTCGTCGCGCCGGCGGGCGGGCGCCTTTTTCATTCTTACGACATTTTTTGGTCGTCCATTTATCCGGTTACAACATTTGGGACAGATAGGGTCGTACGGATTTTTTCCTTTTTGGGAATTCCATTCGATTTGACCACCGGCCTCACTTATCACATTGAAGATGCCTGGAATTGATTGAGCTGCTGCCTAAAGTCGTTGTTTCGTAAAAAAATTACCTGGAAAGCAACTACTGTTGTTACCAGTGGTGGGTATGAATAGCGAGAGCATTACAAGATTCGTTTTGGCTAGCCGTTAAGGAGTTTGAGGATGCATCAAGGAAGTAACTGGTTTGGCGTCCATGAAAGGAAATTGATGGGCGTTGATGCTTGTAGCAAAATCGTTGAACGTTATGACCATCTTAGAGACTTAGTTGAGAGTATAAACGCAGTTTGGTCAGCAACGGCACTGCTCCAAATAATTGAAAGGTCATTCAGAGTGATGACGCTCCCTGACCGGGTTTCAAAAAGGAACTTGGAATTTATTGCATCTTTTATGGCAGATGTGACGTTTATAGCAATTGCAGCGATATTAATGGCAGAAGGAACCAGAACTGTAAGCGAATAATTTATAATTTTTTACCGCTTTTGTGTTACTACTACTGCAACTTTTTTAGATGAGTCGTTTCAAGGGTGGATGCTAAAACGCGGCGTCAAAGAAAATTTCTTTGGCGACAAAACTGAATGGTCCAGGATTTTTCAGGAATTGGACATGACACCTATTGCAATTGGTTCCGAAGGTGTGTATTATATCAATTACAGCTTCATATCTCAGGTATTACAAGTCACAATTGGTTTACATAGCACTCTTTATAATCAATTGGTTTAAATGGGACTTTTAAATATGTGATTTTAGCTACTCGTTCTAATTATCACGCTGTTCGTCATTGGATTTTAGTAGACGTAATTGACAATTTTTAGCTTTAAAAAAGCCTAGTATGCACTATCAAAAAGTAGTCATTTATGAGTAGAAACATACTTTTTCAATGAGAAAATACTTTTTGTCTCCAATTATTGGGTTTTTGTATTATATCGATAGACAAATTATAGCTGTGTAAACGTGTACATTTTGGCAATGGGGTAACTTGAGACAACTGTACATGCCATTTTATAAAACTAGCCCTACAATATGATTAGAAAATCTGATTTGACGTCAGATTCTGTAGTTGTACTGAAAAGAAATATAGTTGGTATTGTAGTTCTCTTGATGAATAAAATACAAATGGAGGAAATGGAGTTTTATTTGAGTGCTAAACTTCCAAAATATTCAAAACTGCAGCAGACCCCAAACAAATGAAAAGTATGAAACATTGACTAGCCCTTCTGGCTTTTCTACTCTTGGATGCAGCTTGGGTATTACAGTTTTTGCATTCCGTTTAAACCGGCTTAATGCCGATAAATACATTTACTAAATAACAAGTTTCAATAGGTAACCAAACGTTATTTAATATTGGAAGAAATTTAAACAAAAAAAAAGTCATTTTTATTTGATACTCAATCTAGATTCTTTGCTTTGGTATTGGGGACTTGACTGCATTTCAGTAGTAACCTTTATATTTATGGATATTGTAAATTGGAAGAGAACAATGGTTTTACAAGCAGTCAGCTATTTTGAAGGTATTCAGACAACTCTCTCCTTTGCAAAACATTTCAACTTATTCAGGACAATCACATTGAAAAAATCCGAAATTGAGGCCTCTTTTTAAACCAAATCAGTACATCGGCTTTATTAACAACAAAAAAACCTTACAAGACGGTAAATACTGCTTTGACGGACACAAAGCAAGATCGAAAACTACTTAATTCATTGCATGGATATTTAAATCTTTGCTTGAATCAGATTTTTAATTCAGATTGGAATGTTGCCTCATGCAGATTCCTACATCTTAATTTCTGCACTAGAAATCTGACTATATTGCTTAGATGCAACTAGGTCGAGCTTCGCATTTGAAAATATAATAGCATACGTCAAAATGGCCCAAAACAAAACCATGTAATAATTTTAAGAAAGGTAAATCCAACATATATCGCATTTAAAGTTTACTGCATTTACAATACGCTGTTTATATAAAACTAACCGAGCTTAAAAACATAAGTGCCGAAAAGAATCTGCATGATAACGCTAAAGGATGTGTTTGCAGCTGCATTTTAATGGCCATCAATTTTTCAAATTTCTGCTTACTCTTCCCATAGTCCTTCATAAACGATGTTTTTGCTGAAATTCCATCCGCATTGCTGCCAACAATTACGCATTCCTCGTACCATTTGAGAAAGGCGTTGTTTACCTAAACGAAAGTTATTGCATTAGGTTATCCTTATAAACTAAACTCATTTAAAGCTATTAACAATACTTAAAATACTTGTGAATTGAATTCTGCTGCAGTAATCCAAATTGAAGTGTTTGTTACAAAGTATAAAATTAGTGACTCGGTGGTCTCCACACTAAGAAACCCCAACTCCGATTATAATGTCCGGAATTTGACAATAATACGATGTCACAATGACATGAAATGCAAGCATTTCCATTCAAATGCATTGTTTATTATATCAAGTTTCCGTTTCAAGTTTATGTAGACTTCGGTTCCCTGAAGATGACAATGCATTAAATTTCTTTTTAATTAAAAACATCACATAACTCATTACCTTGTTAATATTCGTTCCACAGTTAATCAACTCTTCCTGAAAGTTCCTACCTAGTCCAACTAAGCTGCATCCTAGCACGAAAAGTAGGATATGAATAACCACGAAAATAAAAAGCGAATGAATCATAAACGCTCTGACTAAAAACTTCATTGGGATAAAGTTAATGTTAACGTCCAGTATTTTACAAACTGATTTGCACACGTCTTCAACTTTGTCGTCAAATGATGCAATTAAAGGATAACTTGAAACTGTCTGGTAATTTACAAGGCCAAATAAAATGTAGCCAATTACTGCAACCAACAATACCTAAAAATGATTACAATTAAAACTTTGCTTCTGCTTACTCCGTATATTAACAGTGCATGTAGTTGTCTTACAATGTTGCGCTTCATATTTTCCTCAACTATTTGAATTTCAGTTGCTTTTAAAACCAGAAACACAGTGCTTTCGCTGAGCCAAACAAGCCTGATATAGAATGCCATGAAAACAAGCGGAGCCAAAACTGCAGGTAAAATTGGATGTATTGCTCAGAAATGAATTGTCCGTTTGGCGAAATGACAAATACATGTCTTTTAGCAGGAGTAGTTGAAAGTAAAACCCAATTGCATGAAAGAAAGCGCAGATTATCTAAAGAAAACAAATATTAACTTAAAACTTTAGTATGTTTTAATCAGGCATTCCGAGTTTATGTAATTAGCATACCATTTGAGCCTTACACGTTTGGAGAGCGTAAGTTTTCGTCTTCAAATTTTGCTTAACATAAAATGGACACATAAACGAGCAAAAACACAAATTTAAAAATATTTGGAGTAAACAATCCTTTGTAAGTTGTTTTCAGGTTTAGGGTCCTCCATGCTACCTGTTAAAGAATTGAATCGATTTTCTACGTATTACTTTTTAACAAAGACTGTAAAAGTCTGCTTAATCTGCTTTGCTGCCTCCTCTAATGATTTCTGGACTATTAAAATTTGGTGTTTATTGATCGGACATTTTATGTTGACATACAAACTTAATTTGTTTGAAAGTAAATACAATCATATTAGTGGAAGACCATTTTTATAAATAAAAAATATTGAGAAGTTAATTTAATTAAAGCTTTAATGAAAAGGACAACCCTCAGCTATTCATTTATATTACTAAACTCATTTTCAACTCAATTTAAGTAGTTTAAATATATCATATCAACATATGAAATTCGTAAACGCTCAAACTGTTGAAGATCATTAAATTGTTAAAACAAAAATTTTAATGTGTCAAAAAAGCGGCTGTGAAACTCAAGTGGTAGCGCACCTCTTAGCTTCGTCTTCGTCCGACCCTTTAATTCGGTAGGAGAACCCGCTGAACTTGACAACGTATAAGAAGTAGGTTCCGGGTGACGATACTGATTCATCGGCTCAAGCAAAAGCACATCCGAATGCATACGACTTGAAGATGCCCAAAAGGTTGACCCTTTGTCAGTTGATTCTTGTGAAAAGAAATGGTGGAGGAGGGACAACCATCCTCGACAGTATTTCCACCGTTGGAATCACTCAAGCTCGTCCTTCTTCTCGCCACATGGTCGATTCGACAACCCACCCTCATTGTGATGATGATAAACGAGGAACGAGCCACGTGCGAATGATAATGCGGAGGAAGGTCAAGAAAAACTGTTTGTAACGGGGAGGATGATGAGAATGGAGAAAGTGATGCTTAATGTAACATGTCAGATAAAGAGGAAAGTGAACTGGACGAGAACGATATGGGATCGGAATGGAACCGATGAAGAAGCTTCCCGAACCTGAAATATGAAACATTGAAGAATTTGATATATTTCAAATATATTAGGATATAACTGATATTTTCCACTTATTTGAATTCAAGCTTACTTGTCGACAGTATAAAAGACCTAGATGAACAGATAATGTTCGGCTACCTTATCGATTTGTTCTACCACCGTTGTAGCATAGAGCAACTCAGTCTCACAGAAAAGGCGCCCTAATTCAAACCATTGACTTCAGCAGCAAATGGCATGCTCGTTTGTGTGCAAACGAAATCGTGTTCATTCTTGAATGTGACTTTTGAGTGCTGGATCCTGGATCGTCGAGTTTTAGTTGGATTAATTTCATTTCCGGTGTTTTATCACCAAAACTCCTCAGTCATTAATTTGTTAGCTGCGGAACTTGTGAAAGTTTGAGAAAGATAAAAAGTACACTAAAATAAGTAAGCAAGAGAACCTCGAGAGGCAAGTTCCTTTTTACTGTTGATCCAGATCGCCTTTCTTTTCTAACTAAATGTGACATATATTTGATTGATTATAGCTGAGAAACATGTAAAATTTATTTTACTTTCAGTTCGTGGAGACGAATTAATTGGTTGTCGGTTGTCAGCTTGTTGACGATAATGTCATTGTTAATACACAAGAGCGCCCATTATCCCTCCTGTGGAGGATCATCAAGAAATGGTCGAGTCAATGCAGATGAAGCCATTTCTCCTTCTTCTACTACAAAGTCAATTAATGACCTCCCTCCTGAAGTAACGTTTTTCAGTTTGACTTTATACCCATTGTGTTTTATAACATTTAAATGTGAGTTGGAATTTACGAGTTTGTTCATATTCTAAAATTGCAGTTGCTGACCAAAGTGTTGAGTTCGTGACATTGGATGCGAACAGGACAAACATACTGGACTACCCGTTTTGATCAGTTCCATGTGGAAACATTGTGGACTCCATCGTCGAGAAAAGGATTGTCGCAGGGGCAGTTTGCCCGCCTTCCAAGGAAATGGACACCCCCGTATTGATGATAGCCACACGGAGGCTCTGCTTGTCCTCCTGAAGGGTCTACTGTTTCCGTTCAACATCCCCACTCCAGTTTAGAACGAAACCTACAATTTCTCTCGATCCCTCCATCGGAACCTTCCAACCTTACTATGATGGTGGACACAGAAGGCTTTCGCAACAAAGTGGTAGGAGGAACCGCCTTACTACTCCTTCGCTCTGTAAGCAGAAACTCTCCCATAAAAACGCTGCATGATCGCGGATCATGCTGCGTTGGACCCGAGCAAAGATTATTGCAGAATCCGTAAATGACGGGCGGGCTGGGAAAAGACGAGTACGCCTAGTTAAAGCGGGCAGCGGGCTAGATTTCAAAACCGGCAAAAAAAAAAAGACGAACGGTCTCGATCGTTGGCGTTGAACCTAGAGATGACCGAACTGTCGTCCGTCCCCTG
>LJIJ01004411.1:0-14877 GCA_001718145.1 Orchesella cincta
CCAGACCCTCTCAGTCCTCCTGGAAATCCATTAAAAAAGGTGCAGTCATAGTAAGGCATTTAGTTTTTGTGGAGGAGTCGTAGAATGAAGTTTTATTTGTGAATGCAGCCTTGCCCAAAATCGTTTGATTTGTTTTAAGGAAAACCTTCCATTTTTTGTAGCTGTTTTAATGAAACATCGTAGGAACTCACAAACCTATTGGCATCGCAGTAATAATGTATACCATTTTACAAGAAACAACAAGCAGCCACGAAATTTTGTGTGGGATAACGAAAAGAATCAATGTTGTACTGTAAACTTCCGTGACTTGACTGGCTTGCTCATTTAGTTTGAAAACTCCAGCAAATTAGTTTGTGTCAGAATTGCTGTTGGAACGGACATTCTCTTTGTGAATCTCAACTGATCCAGGACTGTTTGAAGTCCATGTATTTCTTGACTTTTTAGAGAGGGAAAAAATAGAACAGAACCATTAGTAGCCTGGAGTAGAAAACTTGCATTTCAGAATTATAGTGTTAATACGGATCATCTGTTTGGTAAGTTTGATCCCGAATCCAATTTGGGGTAATCGTAATAACCAGTTGATTTGGTGAGGTTGTTTTCAAGTATGAGCGAATTGAATTGAAGTAAAGACATTGTAAATGATGCACTTAGAAAGTATTGAATTTGCAGCTGAATTATGATCATATATAATTCAATGGTGGAGTTATGAAAATGGTTTACCAAAAGGTTTTGTGTTTGCGACCAAGTCGCGTTGCTCGCTATAGCAGCCATGAGTCTGCAAATTTTAAACTAAATTGACGGGATACCTTAAACACTCGATGAACTCTAGTTTAAAATAAAAGCGAACTGGATACCTTAAATGTCAAATTTAATAATAGCTGGGAAAGCACACCAACTGTACGAGATGTGTCTTGAAGTGTGAAGAGAAAATCAAAAATAGATATTCCAGACGGAATCGGGCGTTGGCAGGAAATTGGTGTCTCAAATTTTGCAGAACTGCTAACTATACACGCTGAAACTAGAAGTGATATTTCTATGCGGCGCCAAAATAATGGTTTGCTCCATTTTTGAATGTTGGCATCCTGTTTTCAATTTGTTTTTCTAATACACCTTGCTGTCACTCAACTGGCAATGTTTTAAGCTTCTAGCTCAACCTCAATTTATCGGACATGCATACATGAATTAATTAAAGGCTTGAAATACATTAAATGGTATTCACAGTTGTTTGCTTTGTTTTCGACGGAAGAATATTTTCAAATTTTTGACAGCTCGAATTCGGTTTTCGTTTTGTGAAGCCATGGTGTTTGAACATGCTGCAAATGTTTTTCTAAAACTCTAACAGAATAATTCATTAATTATCAATTTATACAGACGTAATAAAATTTACGTAAACTACGTTGGATATAGAGCTTTGAACAGAGACACCTTTAAATCAAGCAAAAAATGACTTTTAACAACTGCATGAAATGGTCCTGATATTTGGTATATGTAGATGTATGTATATTTGGTTTCAGGTGGAATCATGATTACGACAATAATAAAGACCAGTGTGAGTTATTCATGTTGTACACGGTTATCAGTTGGGGCACTGTGATACGCTTGTGATATGGGCAATTTCTAGTTTTTAAAGCCTTTGGAAAAGGACGGCATTTTCACAAAGATTTATAAACGGATTTCGCAGAAATTCGGCATACTTGTTTCTCCCAAAATGTCCAGGGTCAAAATTGAAGGATTCATGGATTCATTCAGGATCTTCAAAAAACATTTGCATAGGCAGATATGCAAAAACTTGCACTACGAAAAATTAATTCAGATGTTTCTGATCTAAACGCCATAAGATTTAAACGCTATTTTTATACAATATTTTGGTAATTATATGTTTAGTAATGATGAACGTCTGTGTCGATCAGTTTGATAATCTACCTCTGTGTGAGAATTTCAAAGCTCAAAATTACAAAAAATCCCCGAAAGTTACAAGTTTTTCAGGTAGTCGCATTGAAATTCTCATAATATTTCACATCAATAAGCTCAGTTTTATGTTAATTTGCTAATATAATGTCCGGAAAAAATTAAATTAATGATATGCAGCGGTTGGAAAGACGTTAAAAATGTAAATTGGCAAATTCTTCGAATCCGTGTAAATTTTAACCCATTACAGTTTGTGGCTTAAAGTGTGCCAATCTGTGACAGTGTGCAGATAGTTCAAAAAAATGTCACACTTAATATTTAATAAATATCAGATAACTTCTTGTTTCCAACGGTATTATGATCTAAATCGGTTTCGACCTGCCTTGTATAAAGGAAAAAAGTTAGGGAAAGTTCAAACTAACTGAAACCCCAACACGTTGATAAATCATAGGTTTTTGTTAGTTTTTTAATAAAGTTTCAAACAACTAGTTAATGAAATTTTTTGTTTATTTTTCCTCTAGTACATTTTGATGCTAATTACACGATCCAAATCAAAAAATCTGAATTTCTCTCATAAAAATCGTCAAATTAAAACTGAGTCATTTCCAAAATTCATCCCCATTGAAAGTCTGCGGATTTATTAGTACAAAAATTTCAACTTTAACCAACTTTTGAAGAAAGAAAATTTTGCAGAACGCAATATACAATTTCTCTACAATTAGCATCAGGATAGTTGGTGGAAATGTAGAGACAGCTTGACCTAATTGTTTCATGTAACAGCATCAAGATGTTAAACAAATGTTTGGCATATCCTTATTTCATTCTAGAATTGACTGAATTGGTTGAATTTGACCTTGGCTAGTAACGTTATGTAGTAAAATTGTATAGGCTGGAGAATTCCAGAAAGAAAGAATTGTTTCCACACTGCACATTATCAGAGAGGAAAATATGGTGACAAGGAAAATGTAAAACCAATTAAACAACAATTCTACAAAAATACAAATATCAATGAAAACCTTATTGCTTTCCAACTTTACCATTTTTAAATTTTGCCCTAAGTTTGTTAATAATCTGAAACGCTACATACTTTTTAGTTGCGGATATTAATTTAATCCATTAGCTTTTTCACATAATTAATAGAATGCTTCATTTATTGAAGCAACCCCAGGCATACGCTTGTTACTCACAGTTTTGCCGTCCATATCGACGAGATTGGTTCACTGAAGATAATTCTGACATCAAATGGAATGAGAAAAAGATACTTACTATGAAAGGTATTGAGGTGATGCAAGAGTTAGGCTTAACAAAATAGTAATTCTTGGATTCAAAAAAGGATACCGTTGCGAAGTCGATTATATAATGGCATTTTTACTTCAGAGTGCGGAAATATGTTATATGCATCCTAAATTTATCTAGTAATAATAAAATCAGCATATTACCATAATGTATAGCAAAATCATTTTTTAAAATTGAAAAATCATACACAACACTGCAAAAAATCCAATAAACTAGTACTTCTACCTAAAGCTTACGTGTGAACTCAGAATGTGGATTTTATGAAAACTAAATAACAACATCAGCGTGGTAAGCATTCAAAAGTACCAAGGAAAAAGTATTTCATTTAGGATAACTCTTGCATCACATCAACTCATTTTCTGGTTGGTTTCATCAAAACATCGTTTCCTTCATGATCAGCTAAACATTAATTAGGTGCCTGTTCATAGCTCGTCTTGGTACCTTTTCTATTCCCTTTTTAGACAGCTTTTTTCTTGTTTTTCATAAATTTTATTGTCGACTGACACCCTAGAGGAAATAATTTACCCATGTATTTTCGCAATGGCTATCTGAGAAAGTATGTAATAAGGAAAATTTCAGTCATCTAATTTTTACAATTACGGAAAGTGAGTTCAAAATTAGATAGCTCAAAAGTCAAATATCACAATTACAATGTATTCTGAAGCCCACTCTAAAGAAATTTCGTTTCTATTTGGACGCGTCAAAAAAGTACAGTTGCTTAGAAAACAAAAAACCAAACTAGTTACACTCTATCGAGATTTCGACACTCGCTTTGCATTGATTGCTCACCCTCCGTGTCAATCAGTTAGTTGTCAGTTTATAGCTAGAGTTTGTTTGATAAAAGCCACTGAATAAGTTGATGTTTCTTAACTGTGATTCTCAAAAATGCTTCAGTTTATCACTTTAACTCAAGCTGCATTTGCTATAGTTGCAACGTTGCTGGTACTCTTATGTTTAAAGAAAACCAGAAGGAATCCACGCTATCCTCCAGGTATTTATTAAACAGGATTTAATTATATACTAAGAAAAATATTCATATTTGTATCATACTAAAATTTTCGTAAATATGTATGCAGTAATTACTATCGAGTTCCGGAACTTAACGCTGAAAATTGGACCATAATTTAACTGCCCATTTTTTGTAGAACTCTCAAGGATCTCTTCCTAGCTGTATAAAATTATTACCGAGTAAAGGTATTGATGGTGGTCCTACAATTTCATAAAATTTAGTATTATACAAATAAAAGATTTTTCTTAGTGTATAATTAAATCCTGTTTAATAAATACCTGGAGGATAGCGTGGATCCTTCTGGTTTTCTTTAAACAGAAGAGTACCAGTAGCGTTGCAACTATAGCAAATGCAGCTTGAGTTAAAGGGATAAGCTGAAGCATTTTTGAGAATCACAGTTAAAACATCAACTTATTCAATGGCTTTTATCAAAACTCTAGCTATAAACTGACAACTAACTGATTGACACGGAGGGTGAGCAATCAATGCAAAGCGAGTGTCGAAATCTCGTTAGAGTGTAACTAGTTTGGCTTGTTGGTTTTCTAAGCAAACATTAACGACTGTACTTTTTTGACGCGTCCAAATAGAAACGAAATTTTCTTTATAGTGGGATTCAGAAGCCATTGTAATTGTGATATTTGACTTTTGGGCTGTCCAATTTTTGAACTCACTTTCCTTAGTTGTATATAATATGACTGAAATTTTCCTTATTTACATTTTCTCAGATAGCATTGTGAAAAATACATGGTAAATATTTCCTCTAGGTGTCAGTTGATATAGCAATAAAATTTATGAAAAACAAGAAAAAAGCTGTCTAAAAAGGGAATGAGAAGAAGGTTCCCAATGACGAGCTATGAACAGGCACCTAATTAATGTTTAGCTGATCATGAAGGAAGTAATGTTTTGATGAAACCAACCAGAAAATGAGTTGAGGTTATGCAAGAGTTATCCTAATCAAATACTTTTTCCTTGGTACTTTTGAATGCTTACCACGCTGATGTTGTTATTTAGTTTTCATAAAATTCACATTCTAATTCACACGTAAGCATTAGCTAGAAGTACTAGTTTATTGATTTTTTGCAGTGTTGTGTAAGATTTTGCAATTTTTAAATATGATTTTGCTCTACATTATGGTAATATGCTGATTTTATTATTACTAGATAAATTTAGGATGCATATCACATATTTCCGCACTCTGGAGTAAAAAATGCCATTATATAATCGACTTTGATAACATAAAAGTAAACGTTTAAATTCAATAGTGATTTTACAAAACAAACAACAACCACCATCGTATTCAGCGCGCAAAGGTATCCTAGAATTACTATTTGTTAATCTTAACTATTTGCATCCCCTCAAGACTTTCATTGTAAGTTATATTTTCTCATTCCATTTGATGTCAGAATTATCTCGAGTGAACAAACCTCGTCGATATGGACGGCAAAATTGTGGGTATCAAGCGTATGCCTGGGGTTGCTTCAATAAATGAAGCATTCTATTATGTGAAAAGTTAATAGATTACATACGTATCAAATGAAAGTATGTGGTCTTTTCAGATTATTGACAAAATTGGAGCAAAATTTAAAAATTGTAAAGCAATAAGGGTTTCATTGAGATTTGTATTTTAAATAGTATTGTTGTTTAATTTGTTTAAATTTTACTTGTCACCATATTTTCCCTCTCTGATAATGGGCAGTCTGTAGCCAATTCTTTCTTTCTGGAATTCTCTAGCTTAATACAATTTATTGCATAACGTTTCTAACAAAGGTCAAATTCAACATTCTAGAATGAAAAATGGATATGCCTTACATTTGTTTAACTGCTTGATGCTGTTACTAAATAAAATTAGAACAAGCTGTCTCTAAATTTCCTCCCAATTATCCTGATCGTATTTGTAGAGTATTCATATATTGCGTTCTGCAAAATTTCCTTTCTTCAAAAGTTGGTTAAAGTTGAAATTTTTGTACTAAACAATCCACAGACTTCAATGGGCATGATTTCAGAAATAATTCAGTTTTAATAATATGACAATTTTTATGAACGAAATTCAGATTTTTTTGTCGGATCGTGTAATCTGCATCACAATGTACTACGGAAAAATTTAAAAAAATCATTAACCAGTTGTTCGAACTTAATTCAAAAACTAACAAAAAACCTATGACTTATCAACGTGTTGGTGTTTCAGTTAGTTTGCACTTTCTCTAAACGTTTTTACAAGGCACGTCCAAACCGATTTAGATCATAACACGTTGGAAACAAGAAGTTATCTGAGGTGCAACTCCCGTAAATAAATACTAAGTGTGACCACTTTTGAACTACCTGCACACTGTCGCAGATTGGCACACTATTTGCCAACAACTGTAATGGTTTAAATACACACGGATTCGAAGAATTAGCAAATTTACATTTTTAACGTCTTTTCCAACCGCTACTTATCATTATATTTCTAACCGGACATTATATTTGTAGATTAACATAAACTAAGGCTTATTGATGTGAAATATTATGAGAATTTCAATGCGACTACCTGAAAAATTACAACGTGGTGATTTTTTTGTAATTTCCAGATAGTTGATTTGAAATTCTCACACAGAGGTAGACCATCAAACCGATCGACTCAGATAAAATGCATTACCAAATACATAATTAGCCAACATTATAGTATAAAAATGCCTATGCATATGTTTTCCTGAGTTCCATGAATCCTTCAATTTCCACCCTGAGCATTTTGTGAGAAAAAAAGTATGCGAATGTTTGCGAAATCAGTTTAGAAATCTTTGTGAAATTGCCGTCCCTTTACCAAGGCTTTAAAAACAAGAAGATTACCCATATCACAGTGCCCCAACTGATAAACCGTGTACAACACAAATAACTCACACCTGGTCTTTATTATTGTCATAATCATGATTCCACCTGAAACCAAATATACCAATATATATACATATACCAAATATCAGGACTATTCATGTAGTTTTGTTCAAACTTCCCATTTTTATAGCGCTGGATTTAAAGATGTCTCTTTTCAAAGCTCTATAATCCAACGTAGTTCATGTAAATACATTTGGTCTGTATAAATTGAATAATTAATGAGTTATTCTGTTGGAGTTTTAGAAAAACACTTGCAGCATGTTCAAACACCATGGCTTTCATAAAACGAAAATCGAATTGGAGCTGTAAAAAATTGAAAAATATTTTTCCGTCCGAAAAACAGAAACACGCAACTGTGAATACCATTTAATGTATTTCACAAGCCTTTTTAATTTATTCATCGTATGCATGTCCGATAATAGAGGTTGAGCTAAAAGCTTAAAACATTTGGCGAGTTGAGTGACAGCTAGGAGTTTTAGAAAAAAAATGAAAACGGGCGCGCGTGTAGGCGGCCAGGATGCCCAGACACATTCAAAATTAGAGGCAAACTATTCTTTTTGGTGCGCGCAAAGAAATCACTTGAGTGGAGACGCTGGCTATCGAATCTCGATTGCAGTGATGTTTATTTTCCGAAACTTTTTTATGTTATTCCTTGATAGATCTCGTAAATTCTAAGACTAATGTGTTTTCTCCTTTTTCCGGGTAAGTTGAGACAGAGCGAACTGGGGCCGTGCATGAAGTTTGGAACCACAAATGCCGATTGTGCCTCGCATCTATTTCCCGATTGACCATGAATTTTGCATGCCGTAACTTCAAAAAATTCAGGATAGTGAATTTAGTCATGTTTTCTGAAATTTTGAAATTTGGGAAGGAGTATAATTAAGTTTAAAAATTTAAAAATTAATTTTTAACTTAAATCTGAATGTAGCATCATAGTCTAACACTTCTAAGATGGTAAATGATGCCATTATTTGATTTTTCAAAATTGGACTATTTCAAGAATTTCATATTTGGCGGGCCAATAACTCTCTTTGCATTAAAAATTGAAAAATTCTTCGACAAATATTTAGTCTAGATAATGAGAAGGCCAACAAACAAAAAATTTTGACCGAATCGGTGGAGTAAGTTTTTTTGAGATAATATTAGTTTGTTTGATCTGGTTAAATTTTTGGGTGTAATTTTTTTAAAAACTAATATATCTCAAAAACTACTCAACCGATTTGCGGTCCAAATTTTTTAGGGGCGGTTTGCTTTTCTCATTATGCTATACCTCAAATATTTGTCGAAAGAAATTTTCAATTTGTAATGCAAAAGAGTTTTGGCGCCAATATGAAATTTTTGAAATAGTCAAATTTTGAAAAACAAATAATGGATGCATATACCTATGCTAGTAAGTTGTAGACATGATGCCTACATTCAGAATTTCAGTTAAAAATTAATTTTAAAATTTTAAAACTATTATAACTCCTTCGCCAAAATTTCAAAATTTCAAAAAATGACTAAATCACCTTATCACTAGAATTTTGTTGAAAGTTACGGCCATGCAAAATTTCAGGTGCAAGTCGGACCTAATAGATGAAGGCACAAATCGCTTTTTGTGGTCCAAACTTCATGACGCCCCAGTTACGCATTGTCTCAACTTACCCCGGAAGAAAGGAAGAGAAAACACATAGTCCTTAGAATTACGAGAATCTTATCAAAGAATATAACATAAAAAGTTCGGAAATTAACATCACTGCAATCGAGATTCCGATAGCCAGCGTTTTCAATCACTTCTAGTTTCAGCGGGTATAGTTAGCAGTTCTGCAAAAATTTGAGAGCAGCAATTTCCTGCCAACGCCCCGATTCCGTCTGGAATATCTATTTTTGATTTTTCTCTTCACACTTGAAGAGACATCTCATACAGTTGGTGTGCTTTCCCAGCTATTATTAAACTTTGACATTTTAGGTATCCAGTTCGTTTTTAAATTTAAACCAGAGTTCATCAGTGTTTAAAGTGTCCGTCAATTTAGTTTAAAATTGCAGACTCATGGCTGCTATTTCAAAAACGCGACTTGGTCGCAAACACAAAACCTTTTGATAAACCATTTTCATAACTCAACCATTGAATTTATATGGTATGATCATAATTCAGCTGCAAATTCAATACTTTCTAAGTGCATCATTTTACAATGTCTTTTACTTCAATTCAATTCGCTCATACTTGAAAACAACCTCACCAAAATCAACTGGTTATTACGATTACCCAAATTGGATTCGGGATCAAACTTACAAACCCATGATCCGTATTAACACTATAATTCTAAGAAATGCAAGATTTTCTACTCCCGAGCTACTAATGGTTTTTGGTTCCATTTTTCCCTCTCTAAAAAGTCAAGAAATACATGGACTTCAAACAGTCCTGGATCAGTTTGAGATTCACAAAGAGAATGTCCGTGTTCCAACAGCAATTCTGACACAAACTAATTTGCTGGAGTTTTCAAAACTAAATGGCACAAGCAGTCAAGTCACGGAAGTTTACAGTACAACATTGATTCTTTTCGTTGATCCCACACAAAATTTCGTGGCTGTTGGTTGTTTTTCTTGTAAAAATGGTATACATTATTACTGGGATGCCAATAGGTTTGTGAGTTCCTACGATGTTTCATTAAAACAGCTACAAAAAATGGATAGTTTTTTTCCTTAAAACAAATAAACAATTTTGGGCAAGGCTGCATTCACAAATAAAACTTCATTCGACCACTCCTCCCACAAAACTAAATGCTTACTATGACTGCACCTTTTTCAAAGATTTCCATGAGAGTGAGAGGTGTGTAATATTTCAAACGTATTTTGAGCACACAAATTGTTCAAATATTGCTGACTGTCTGTTAATTCACTACTATATTCTTGAATTAAACCTACTAAAACATTCTGAGTTCGACTACAAAATGTGGCAGATTTTTTCCCACGGCCAAATGCAGAAAGGCTACTATGTCCAGCTCTTTTTTCCAAAGGAGAACATTTTCCAAGTGAATCTTGCTGCCTTTTTATATCCGTTTAGTTGGGATATTTGGCTTTGTATTTTGTTTCTGATGGCAATAATTCAATCTGGCTGATTTGGGGACAGAAAAAGAATTTATTGGCGTTGCATTTTGGAAATTTTCGGTTTTATTCGAACAGGATGGGGATAAGTTGCGAAACCAAATGTTTTCCGTAAAAATTGTTACTTTATATTGGATCTTTTTTGCATTGTTTTTGCGTCAATTTTACAACTCTTCGCTGCATTCCTTTATGACGGCCGAATTTGAGGTGGACAACTACCCGACCAATATGCACCAACTTCTTCAACGGAAGGATTTTGGGATACTGGCACCAATTGCTTTCAGATTTGAGTTTTATATTTTATTTGAAAGCATAAAAGATGGTATTGAACACTTAAAGTTATCTAGGAAGACAGAAGCATTTTATTTAAATATTTTGCTCAAATCTTCATATGTTACTGATCCGTATTTTAAAACATCTCTAAACAGTAATATGCGAGTGGGACATTCAGAACCAGTAAGACATTTGAAAAAAAAAAAAACGGATTTAGATACTTTTCTTAATACAATGTAACAAGCGCAACCTTCTCTTAAGTTTGCTGCCATGCGAGAAGAAAACGGGGAAAGCATTAGTGAAAAGGGAACATTGTTCTTTGGTTCTACTTCGTTAAAGCACGTTGTTCCAAAGCAGAAATTGTTTCATAGAAACGTTCTGGTTTGGTCCCAAAAATACCCTAGTTTTGCAACATTCCGTTTTGAAAACTTCTTAAGAGTCTTTGTTCAGTCTGGTATTTACAATAGGGAGTTAGTTAGCTACCATAAAGAGAAAGAGTTGAGAGACTGGAAGTTTTGAATAAAAATTCGATATTGGGTTTAAGCAACGGAAGTTTGTTTAGCAGGGTTTTTCTGGCTGATTTGAAGGAAAAATCAACTTGGAAAACCTGAACCAACCAAGTTAGCAGCATTTGTGGGAACATTTGTTTTAGCTGAATTATTATAGGTTTGCCGCCGTTTACTCTAGTTCTGAAAGTATTAGTTAGTTCGTAGCAGAAAAGAAAGATGTTGCTCCGGTTTGCATTGCGAAGGAAAATGCAAAGGTTAAAGATTATAGTGAGTCGAAAATCCCACCTGAAATCGGCATGACCTGTGAAGCATCTGATAATGAATATTTTAAAATTATACGGCCAAGACACAATTATGAAAAAAATAACTCACAACTTGTGACATACTCACAACAACAATCAGTGTTTTAAATTCAATTGCATTACTGCTTTAAATCTATATTGATGCGTGACTATTAATTTCTAATAATTAATAACGTTTGAATAATTAAATGTACTAAAAATAAATAAATAACTCTTTTAAAAGATATACGGAGTATGTATTAAAAACGTACAAGTGCAAAGAAGAAGAAATTTTTAACTATAATAAAAAAATTAACTCTAATACTTGTATTTTTTAATAGTTAGCTTTAATGTTGATTGAATAGATTATTGGATTTCTGTTAACAGCACTATCCTCTTATTTGCAAAAAAATAAAAAGAAAATACTACTACACAACTATTATTCAAGTATTAGAAAGGATCATTCCCAAGAAATACGTCTTAATCTTAAAGCCCAGGAACATAACAAAGTGCTTAGTTTTTTTGAAACCAGAATATAAAAGCTTCCTCACGTAAATTATGACAATGTGCAACATTTCCAAAATGCATTGTCTATTTTCCACAATGAATACAACTATGCTCACAAACAAGAGCAGCGTGTGCATGTAGAATATAACCATAATATTATCTTTAGTAGAAAATGCCTTAAAAACATTGGTCGGTTTTTGTGCACTCTCAACTTTTCCATTCCACGTAGAAACACGTCTTTCCCAACCCTTCCACAAATCAACCAGTCCCGATTGCAGCAAAGAATGCATTCGTATCACAAACTGGCTGGGAGACCAGGGCATGTTTAGGAACATCCAGGAATCATACATGCTCCCATATGGAGTCTTGCTGATGGAAATTTGTTCATGGGGAATTCCAAACCTACTCAACTGCAACTCCATATTCTCAACTCTGTCTTGAGTGGCAATGTAAAGGTCATCTTGACAACGGGAAATTTTCTTAAAATAGTATTGTTTTTTCAACACGTGACCTACGTCCTTACTTAAAGGTACCTTAACACTATTGAGCAACAATTTGTTGACGTACGTCAAATTTTTGAATGCATTTTTATTAGCGAATATTTCACCATAAAATGTTTCCGTAGCTTTCCAAGTAATGTCATTTTGATCAAATGTTACTCCATATTTCATCTTTATCAACTCCATTGCATTAACAAACTCGACTAGTTCATTTTCAATAACAGGAGGGGAATAAATTGTAAAGTTTTCATGTGAAAATTGATCAAAGCTCGCCAACCTTCGCAAATCTAGAGGAGCTGTTAGCTGATTGATGTTGTCGCCTTGATAAAAGAACCCTAGAATGATCCCTGATAACAACCATGCGCCACCTAGCCACCTGAGTTTGTCAACTGCGTTAGTAGTCTGGGACAAAAGGATATTGAGTACAAATGCCGAATAGAACCACCCCTTGTTTCTAACTTTATCACTACTTAAATGGCACAGAAAACCGCTAATTGCTGCAAAGAAAGCCAGTAGTATCCAGGTAGCTAAATCAAATGCTGATACGTAGCCTAACAATGATAAATACTCTGGTTGTAAAGTTGGTGCGCAAGTTATGAAGTGTATGTCGTTTATTTTAGAAGTAAAGCTCATAGTTCCGTAGGATTTAGAGCTCAGGGAAGTTTCAACTTTCATGAAAATTTGTAGCATCCTAGTTTTTTCTATGTCTTGGCGTCTTATCGTGCAATTGAAACATAGAATTCGAAACAAATTTAAATCCACATATTCATTTTTTGTATTTTTCCAATGTGTCAAGTACTGCACTCCAGGCAATAACGGTGTCCATTTATTGTTGTTCTTTGGAGAATAAAATAAAACCACATCATGACATTTTTCTCGAAAACGTTCCAAACTCACTAGGGAAGTTTGGATTGCGCACAGCAATCCAGTGATGACGCAATGTTTCAAGCGCAATGGAAATGCAATATAGCAAACGTTTTTTTGTTTCTGTTGCACAAACACTTTCGATAAGGTTTAGAATCCTTTTGTAATCTGGACAAGTGGGGACTAGCATGGTCTCGACAGTATACGTTTGGTTGGTGTAGTGAAGTTTTAATAGAAGTTTAGTTGCAATTGCACCATTATCAAATTTAGAATTTGGAAATCTCCATAGTAGATCCAAAAAAGTATCCAGTATTGAATATTGTACCTCATCCGAATCCTTTTTTATGTTACTATCAGGAATGTCAACGTAAATAAAGTATGCACCAGCCTTATAACTTTCAAGGGACACAGATGAAATTCGGTAATCAAAAGCAAGGTCAAAAACTGACTTCGGATACAGTTTTTGAACCTGGATAATCGAAACTGGGTAGCTTGTTTGCTGTTGCCAACTCGTACAAGAGCTTGGAGGTGGCGGAATATTTACTAGTGCGTAACAGCTCTGCTTGGAGGCGGCTGGAGCTCGGAAAACGAAGCCTTGGCTCTCTATTAAACTGCATTTTATCATTCCCGCATTTAATTGAATGTCCGGAGTTATTATGTTTTTTGTAGGTGTAGGCCGACACCACTATGGGAAAATTTATAGCTGCAATATCAAATCGATGGGTAAGAATTTTCCTGTGAAGAAATTGCAAGAAATTGCAAGAAATTTTAATTTTATGGGTCAGCCTAAAAATCGTGTAAAAAAGTTTATATTTGGCTTTTACCTGCATTGAAATCAAATTAAAGAATAGATTCAGAGTACAGTTTTCCAACACATCAAGGTATTTTCAAAATTTATTAGCAGAACTTCTTTCGAAGACCGGCAGCAACATTAAACATTGCTAAGGAAACTAATAATCTTTGTCTTAACATTTTTAGAAGTAAATCTCTCAAAATTCTACGACTTATTTTACCAGCTTAATAAACACTTAAGGCCGTGCTGCTAAACTGAGCTTAGGAGGACTAATCCATTTGTCACGTTATTAAAAATTTCAATTTTCTCAGGGAAATTAACAGGTGCAAAGATAAAAAGGCAATTGATTTTTAAAGTAGCTTCGAAGATAAATTAAAAACAGCTACGAGTTCGCAATAGTGAGGTAAGAAGAAATTAATTCTTTTAGCACAACATTTTTCAACGCCAACAGTAAAACCTGGCTTGAAACTGGATTGATAATGGTTGTTTAACCAGAATTACATGCAACGGAATATGGTGGACAGACCTGATGATCAAGCAGTTCAAACCAGACTGTATCAAGGTTAACCATAGTTTTAACCAATGAAGTTTTCCAAGGGCATACTTTTGGCTTGTTGAAGTAGATATACGCAGTATTTCTTTTTAATATTACCCCAGCACGATACCTTTTTCCTCTTACTTAAATTAAGTAATGGTGCTGACGTCAATCGAGACAATATAATGAGATGAGCCTAAACGCTATCAGTATGCTATTCATATATATTTTGTAAAGAATTAAGTCCAGAAGGCGGCACCCGAATCAAAATATCGATTGCTGGTTTACTTTCTCAGCAGGAAAGACAGGTTTTGAATTTGTATTCATGGTTGATTTAAGTAGAATTGATGACTACGAATAAAAAATTGATATTCCATCTATTTTTGTCTTAAGTTGACTAATAGGATAAATGCCCTGATCTGTCAATAAAATCTTGGAATATCGTAAAGC
>LJIJ01004412.1:0-14876 GCA_001718145.1 Orchesella cincta
TTTGATTTTCTATGTGAAGAAACTATCAATACCCGACGCAGATTTAGTTTTAGGGTTTTAAGCGTAATACGTGTTAGAGGAAACGCGTGTTCAAACAATACGTTATAGTATCACTATATTACCAACTGTGTGTATTCTGTTAATGTTCTGATAAAAGGATTAAGTATTGTGATAGAGAGAAAATTTGTCTGCTTTCAAAATCCGGATACGATCGGCACATTACCCTGATAACTTATTACGTCAGTGTTGAGGAGCTGAGACCGTATAGAAGAGAAAATCCAACAACAATCGCCCGGGCTGAGTCTAGCATCTCGGTAAAAAACATTGTTTGTTTCTGTCTGGACATGGTCAAAATGGCGTCACTACTTGCGTATGTTATATAGCAACATGGTCTTGCGGCTGGTTAGCAAGAGCCAGTCAAGGCACTATAAAAAACACAACCACGACAATATTTATAAATTATTTCAGTTGTTTTTTGGTTCTGCACTGTAATAGCGAGACAAGTGTAATAATGTGGTTGCCAAAAATGGTTGCTTCACACGTTAAAGTCGGGCGATATTTTTTTAAATTCCCCTATGAGAACAATCAATTTTATTTGATCGGTAAGTGCTAACTTGTCTCGGAGGTTTTTAGAGCCAGCGTCATACAATATACACACGAAGTCTAAAAAAGACATTTTTCCAACAAACATTAAAGCTGCAATGTTTTGGCGACATTCTCACAAATTTAACAGGAATAATACAAAACGGATAAAAAATGACAGTATCGAGTTTGTATTACGACTGGACGCGCATTTAAATGACAAAACGACAGAGCATCGGTATTTTGTAATTGCATGGAGAATCCGCTGGTAGTTGCCATATTTTCACAATCCTGGACATAATTTTTGAGCTAGGCATCGAAGTGGGTTTCATCTCCTATAATGAATTAACATGGGGTCACCAGGAGCATAATTTTGAGCGTCTTATTTTCATTGATGGCTTTTAACAATTTAAAAAATGGAATTTTTCGAAACTCTTTGTTGAATGGTGGTTGTTGTTTCCGAATCTGCCTTCAGTTTTCCTCATACCCCTAGGGTTGAGCTGTGACTTCTGATGACTTCAGTCCGACTATTACTACACAATTACAACGCAACTCGATTTGAATCGTCTTATTATGAAAATTAAGGTCAGTTTAAGATATAACGTGGAAAGTTTGTCCCGTAGCAATTTGTGCTAGATTTTTTTCATAATTGCAAGCGGTCTGTATAAACACAACGCGCGCAGCATTCTGAAGCCACCAGACTTGACTTGTCACCACCACCGTAGCTCAATAGTATCCGGGACCATGTTACAACCATAGTAAATGATTCAACAAAAGGAACCTAATGTATTGTCGGATCCTACCTCTAGATTCACGAATTGCTCCCTAAATATTTGAAACTTCTGTTGGACTAAATTATGAGAATAACTACGGCCCCCGACACTGAAATATTAGGCACTATAAAAAGCTACTGATGGTACTATAAAAGTACTGAGGCTACTATACAACAGTGTACCTCAAGCTAACTATTACTGAGAGCGGTTCAATAGGGCTATTTAAATATGCTAGAGGCTACTGGTAAAGCACTGAAGCACTACTAATAAAAGTACTGAGGCTCTGTATAAAGCAGAGATCACTATAAAATGAGCTTGAGGTCCTACTTTAAAGTACTGAGGGCCTACTATAAATGTACTTGAGGGCTATGATAAATATACTGAGCGCTATATAAAAGTCCCGAAGCGTTACCTACTTATAAAAACTTGAGCTCATTATCAAAAGTACGAGGGCCTACTATCAAATCGTACTAGAGGTCTCAACGAGTAAATAGCTTAAGTGCTACGCTTAGACTGAGTACTGAGGGCTACTGTAAAGACTAGGACTAGCGTATAACAGAGTAGCTGAGGGTACTTGAAAAGTACGAGGTGTTACCTTATGAAATCTGTTTTTCTTTTGACTTTTACTCACCTGAATAACCTCTCATTAAGATGTACTCAACGGCGCTACTCCACACTCGCTGAATTAATGTTGGATGTTCATTTACTCGTACTTTGTCTTGCGCGTCTTGGCGTCCACGTATGTATCTAAGGCCTTAATTGTCGGCTGCAAAGATAATGCATGACTTCACGTTTCGTTCTTGTTTACTTTTACACGCTCATGTTCGCTTTCCCGGACCTGATGAAGGAAACGTTGTTCTCTATAATCAGTCTTTTTGCGTGGGGGCGTTGTGAGATTGTTTACATAATATTGCATGATACTTTGCCAACGAGCTAAGTTTATGTGACTTGGTACCTCTTTGTTGGGTTCCTACTATAAATGACCGCAACTTTGTGTATTGTATGTCGAGCTCTTGGTGTAGTTGTTTGAGTCTGTGGCAGCAGGAGAAGAAGGTCGATTTCACTGCTTGCTCTTTGCTCGTCTGTGTTGTTTTGTTTGGCCGAACGCGTATTGCAATAACACTGTGAGCAAAGTCTGAAACTCTTTGTTCTTTATTCTTGTGTTCCTAGCCTTCACTCTTGTTCGTTTCGTCACAGTCCCCAAAACTAGTAACATTGCTTTCGACTCCGGGGAAAGTTCCCGTTGCGGTTCTGCTTATTGAATTTCGAATTTCTTTCTGACAGGAACATTTGTTGATTCCGAGCATTTGCATTGTCGGCCGGGAAAGGTTCCATTCAGAGTTCCCCCTGCCGGGCGGTGGTCCTTTTATTGTATTGATAATAAACAATGGTAGAATGCTTGCCGTATATTTGTTTTGATCGAAGGTCTATTTTGGCTGTCTACAGCTATGGGAGAGACCAGTACCCTTACAGAGTCTAATAGATTAATCAAAGGGATACTGTGTCCCTATGCAAGTACGAACAGTTAATCAAAGTAGCTCGTGGCTCCTATGCAAATACAACAGTGTAATATAAAAGTACTGGTGGCTCCCTACTGCAAAACTTAACAGTAATTCTAAAAGTACTGTTGGTTCCTATAGAAATACTAACAGCTTAATCAAAAAAGTACCTCGTGCTACTATTACAAGTACTTTTTGATTAACTGTTGTATTGCATAGGAGGCCACCATACTTTGTTGATTAACTGTTGTACTTGCATACGGACGCCATCCTCAGTACTTTTTATTAACTATTAGTATTTGTTAGGGCTAAGGTCCTATAAAGCTGTAAGGACGCCAAATAGACCTTCCGATCAACTGCAAGTAGCGCTAGCCTAAATCTACAGTTGTCTTCATTAGTCATAAGTAGCAATAAAGGCCACCCTCCGCAGGAAGCGATCTGGAATGGACTTTGAGACGACAATGCGAAATCTCGGCACATCAACAATTGATTTCCCTCAGAAATGATTCGATATTCAAGCAGAACGAAAACGGAACTTTCCCAGGAATGAAAGTCAATGTTACTGTTTTCTGGGGGGGATGAACGAAAAGTAACAATGTTCCTTAGCGAACCAAGAAATAGAAAAAAGTTTCCAACTTTCCTACACGATGTTGTATTGCAACTTTCGGCAAAATAAAACAACGCGTTCAACGAGCAAAGCAAAGAGTGAAATCGATTCTTCTCTTTGCTCCAGCCTGCTTTTTCAACAAGCAAACCAAAGAGTGATACAAAATAGCAAAGTTGCGCGTCCCCTTTTACTACTTCAGCTCAACAAAAGGCAAGAGGCCAACTCTACTAACCATTTAGCAATGTTGGTCAAGAAGTTCATGGATATTATATAGTTAGATCTTACAGCCACACAGTGAATTAGGAACACGTTTCCTTATCAGTCCCCCGTATAACATCGAAAAATACGATTGTAAAAGTAGAGAACAAAAGAATTGAAACATGAATTTTTTCCCTTCTCTCCCTCCAATAAGCTAATCTACTCATCGACTCGCCCTGACTCAAGCTCGAGACCAACGTACGTCAAACGACATTAATATTCTATTTCCCATTGAAGTAGCCCTTAGTCCCTGACTATAGTAGTTTCAGTTACATTATCAGGTAGCCCTCTGATACTTTTAAAGTAGCCCTCATATTTTAATGAGTATCCTCAGTGCTTCTTAAGTAGCCTCGAGTACTTCTTAAAGTAGCCCTTAGTACTTTTATAAGTAGTTCAGTACAATGTATAGTAGCCCTCAGTACTTTCTATAATGCCGTCAGTTACTTTATAGTAAGTCTTCGTACTGTTATATCAATAGCCCTCCAGTATTTATAATAGCCTCCAGTCATTTATAGTAGCCCTTGAGTGTAGCGTGTGTTAAGTATTAGCCTTCTGTATTGAATCTTCTAGTGCTTTGTACAGTCGCTCTCTGTTAATTTATAGTATCCTCATAGATCTATTACAGGTTAGCCCTCGAGTACTTTTAACATAGCCTCGTTCTTTGTATAGTAGCCCCTCCGTACATTCTATAATAGCCCTTAGTACATTTAACGTAGCCTCATACTTATATATCTCTTACTTTTATAGTAGCCCTACCATTTTCGTGTGCCGCGTCTATTTTGTATTCAGTATTCAGTCTGTTATTCGTTATTTATTTCAATATTTAGGGAGCGGCAATCGTGATTATGGTAGGATTGGCCATTATAATGTAGGTCCCCTTTTTTGAAGGCAAGTTACTAATCTGTTGGTAGACTCATGTCATACTATTGTCTGACGTTTGTGTTTGAGCAAGTCACGTCTTGTGGTTCAGAAATAGCTTCCTACCGGTACCAGTTGGTTGTTTATAGCTCTTAAATTATGAAAAAAATCTACACAAAATTTGCTATCGGGCACAACTTTCCTTTTTCTTAAACTGATCTTAATGGTCATAATATGACGCTCTCAAATCGAGGTTGGTTGTAATTGTGTAGTAAAAATCGGAGTGAATGTCATCAGAATGTCACAGCTCCAACCCTAGTGGGATGAGGAAAATCTGAAGACAGATTCAGATTCTTCACAAAATTTTGAAAAATACCATTTTTTTTAATTTTCAAAAATGCCATCAATGATTAAAATAAGACGTTCCGAAAATTTGGCTCCTGTGATCCCCATGTTAATCAAATAGGATGATGAAACCCAAACTTCGGAATGCTCTAGCTCAAAAAATATGCATCCGATTTACAATCTGGAACTACCAGCGGATTCTCCATGCAATTATCTAAAATACCATTCTCTTCGTTTTTCATTTTAAATGCCGTCCCAGTCGTAATACAAACTCCGATACTGGTCTTTCGTGTTTTGTATTTTCTGGTTACATTTGTGAAATGTCGCTAAACAATTGCAGCTTTAATTTTTTGGAAAAATGTTTTTTTAGACTTGTGTGTATATTGTATGGAAGCGGCTGTCTAAACCTCCGAGAAAGTTAGCTACGATCAAATAAATTGATTGCTCTAATTAGCTTTTAAAAATATCGACCACTTTTAACGTGTGAAAGCCAACCATTTTGCAAAATATTATTACACTTGCTAGCATTATATGGAACCAAAAACAACTGAATAATTTAATTGCGTGTTGTGTTGTTTTTGAGTGCCTTGCTGGCTTCTAACAGCCGCAGCCAATATGTGCTAAACTAGACATCGCAATAGTTGACAGCCATTTTGAACATGTCCCAAACAAAAAAAACATGTTTTTACTGCAATTCAGACAGTCAACGCCCTGGCGAGTTGTTGTTGGTTTTCTCTTCTAATCGGGCTCAGTGCTCCTCAACACTGACGTAAATAATTTCATGTAAACAGTGGCCGATCGTATCGGATTTAAAGCCACGACAAATTTCTCTCTATCACAAAACTTACTCCTTTTATAGAACACAAATTAAAGATATACAGCAGTTGGGAAATATTATATAACGTTGCTTTGAACAAAACGTTTCCTGTTAAGTTTACGCCAAAGCCCTAAACTAAATCTGCGTCGGTATTATATTTCTTCACTACAAAATCAAAACCAATTTTTAAAATGTGGAAAACCCGTAAAACAGTACGGAGTGTCGCCATGGTTTTAGCATTTTCTTTTTGCATGGCGGAAATCTCACTTGGATATAGTGACGAAGAGCTTTTCACTGGGCCTATTGATAAACTCATGGAAACGATTAACATTCCAATAAAAGATTTAGATTCCCGGTTTTTACCATCAGCCCGATCCGTGGATGCAGTTCAAACTCCCATTGAAAATTTGAATGAAATTCTTTTCCCTTTTAAAGATGTTTTGTGCACTTAACAAACTATAGAGGAATCGATCTATTGCCAACAGAGACTCCGCTAATAATAAGACAACCCGAATTGGCGATTTTGAAAAATATTCGGTCGATATGAGTTGGTTCTTATTCCTAAAGAAACAAAACCTCGACGACGTTATTTTACCTGGGCTACATTGTGTGCTTTCTGACTTCTTTTTTGGGGCATTGCTCGAGAACCGGAACCATGTTTTACTATGAATTTTCACGAATTTCGGTAAAATCAAAAACACAAAATTGCCAAATCAGTATCGGACTTTCCTCAAGAGTATCATCTTACTGGGAAAATTGATCTAAAAATGCCAGAAAACCTTAGAACTCAATTCAAGTATTTGAGTACGTTTGGTAGAACGAATTAATTTTCTTTGGATAAACCTTACACGCAACCATCTGCAATTCCTCTAAACATATTGATATTGGAAGACATTTACCGCAAGCGAGATGCCAAAACGCTTAAATCAATGCTTTCGTATTGGATAAAAAAAGTTTTATATTACGGTAGACATGAAATAAATAAAGATTTGTTCATGTTTCTAGAAACCAAGGAAATAAAATTGGGAGGAAAATTTAGCGCAAATATAATTTCTTCAAGTGCTGTGACTAAAGGATCTAAAATTCATTTACATGCCCTTCAAAACCAATTCTGGAAAATGCACATTGAAGACATGATTTCAAATATTAGAAGTTTTCACATAAAAGCACAATTTGTGGACACCCCCTGACATAAAGAAACAAATCAGCGTGTTCACGCCAGAATGTAGTAGAAATCCTTATTTCATGGTCTGGCATCACCGTCATTTAAACTCCAAATTGTATGACAGAATCAGTGAGGAACAACTGGTTTATGACGCGGCGTTTAATATTGTGCAATTGATTTTGCCGAACAGTACCCATGACCACTATATGACTGACTTGTTTGAATGTGTGGATATAGGTAAAAAAGACATCAAAGGCACTTAACGACATGCCACTTGACAAAGTGATATTGGTTGATCTAGAAATACTTGACAAGACTAGGTTCGTAAATAATCCATTGCAGATGAATAAACCGGTACAAACACTAAAATTTCTAAGTTGTGGAAAACCACCCCAAAAGTCAGTGGGGTTTGAAGAATTTGTCAGCATCTACAGATGGCATGTTTGGTTGCTGATTGTTGTATTAATTCTTTGCATTTTTCCGCTCCTGTTCTATTTTGTTGAACAATTAAATGGAGCCATTCGAGCTAGAACAACAAAAATAGTCTTACAACAGTTTTCAACAAGCTTGATTCTGCAGCCGATTGTTATACTACTGGAAGAAGGTGAAGCTTTCGCAGACAGAAATCTACAATTTTCTTCGTTGAAATGGATGCTCGGCTCTCTCCTACTTGCGGGAACTGTGTTGAGCAACGCCTACAAATATGATAATGTTTATAATATTATTGCACCAAAAAAGCAACTTCCCTATCGACATTATAAACAGCTAGTTTCTGACAACTTTACGGTACACACCATGATTTCTCTGGATACTTGATCCTGACAGTTTATGGTCATGGTTACAGTTAAACAATTTGAGCCGTTTCACCAACACCAAATAATAAATATGGTTATTTTTATGTTGAGTCGGAGGTCAGAAGATTATTTAGACTTGACAAGTTCAACAGCGATGCAAACAGGGAGTACGTGGCTACATCGAGGCTGCATCCTGGCATCCTACAAATTTTCATAGAGATTGCTCAAACACACGGCGTTAATCATGATTTGAGTTTGGGTACAGTTTTGAAGTTTGCTGAGAGGCAATGGGAACTCTATTATCAAACTGTAAGAGTTTGTAACAGATCGGCACTAATTCTTCCCGAAGTGTTTGCATTACAAATGGCACAAAAATTGAGAAATCTGACGGACTAAAATATGTGTTTGTTGGCAAAGACATTCTATTGGCTGAGGTGATATCGCTAAATTTTACAAAATGGATTCCTCTAATATTTGGTACAAGATGGACTTGTTGAAAGCTCGGGGATTTGGTTTTGGTGGAGTAAAGTGATTGGTTCTGCTAACAGGCGTGTAGCTGAAGAGGAGTATGCGAGGGCAATTGAGTTTGTCGTTGAAAAGCCAACAATGAGTGGAAATGTTGTTGTAATCTTTTATTTGTATTGCGTAGTTTGTGGTCTTGGCATTTGTTTTTCGATTTGCCCCTGATGAAAAGTTCGGTGTAGTTTGAAAAACGGTTCGGGCATAAATAATATTTAACCATCTTATACCCCGTAAAAAACTATTATAATCATGAGCAGTGGTTGGAAAGAAGTTAAAATTATAATTGGGAAAAGGGCAAGAACCGGGTCTGGCAGACAAATCCACCTTCTCAAACAAATACAAAAAATCTGAAGAACAAAGTTTGTCAAACGGAGATGCAACATTACATTTCTAAAACTGTCACAAAATGATGTTGGTGCCGAAAGGTCTCAACTACATCAACCCATGCGAACATGACAAGAAAGATATTCTCGAATTCTCTTGAATGCTTCCAAGAAATTCACTAAAAAGAAATGATCACGTTAATTTTCGTATACTCCACCAAACTCCAAACTGATTTACAAGACAAATTGAATTACCTTTCATCCAATACAAACGACCTTGGGTCAAAATTGTGGATCTATTAAAACACAGTTGGAAACCGTTTAAATGGAAAGCATTAAACAAACTCAAATGAAGAAACTTGGATAAACTAAATCAATGGAAGCAGAAATGAAATCACAACACACCAACTCAAAACGTTCAGGAATACATTACAAACCGGTGATCAAATTTTGAGTAATAATGAAGAGACAGTCTTCAGCTTGGGTTTGGAATTTTCTGTCCCTCCATGCAAACTCGAATTTCAATGGTAAAATTGATCTATCAAGCCACAGAATCAGCCATACGAAAACACATCGAATGGAAGATGAAGCAATACTCAGGGCTGGAATCAGATATTATGAAGAAATACAAAACCAACCCACACTACAACTCTTTAGAATGAAATGGATAGGCCTTGCAGCAATAAAAACAATTCAAAACAAGAAAGGAAATCGTAATTCTAAAAGCAGACAAAAGGAAACTCCACAGTAATTCTTCAAAAGAGAATATTTGAAAAAAGATTCTTAATCTTTTGAAATAAAATGAACTACCTTGAAGGTCAAACAGGGGAACCTACATGATATTCAAAAGGCTATTCTTCTGTTGATTTACAATGGGTTTACTGAACGGGAGAGTATGGATCCAAATATCAAAACAACATTTTGGTCGGGAATTGTTCCTGGTACAATAACTTTTACCCCAAGGACTATTATGGATTCCCCAAACTCACAAACAAGGAGTGCCTTTAGGCCAGTTGTCTGGATTTTCCAAAATCAGTCACAATACAATTCCGCGAGGCCATTTGATTATGTCCTCAATCAATTTACAAATCCATCTGGGGAAAGTATCTTGAAATTTTTTCCTTTATGAATTTCGTGAAGAAGATAAAATCGTTAAAAGTTACCGAAGAATCCAGATTGGTTTCTTTTGATTGTGTGGATTTTCTCCTATTTCACCCGTGTTCCTTTTCAGACCAACATCAACTACATGTACAAAAGGCTTTCTCAAAACACATGAACATGTTACTCAAAACCAAAATCACATTGATGAAATATTCAATTTAATTCAGATATGTCTAGATGGCTACATTCTCCGATTTCGTGAAAAACGTACAACACAAACATGGACTCCATGGGTTCTCCTTTTATGCCGTGATCCGTGACTTATGCTGGAGTGGATTGAAGAAAGAGTGATTGGAGAAGTAATCCCCACGGTTGAAGTTTTCTGGTTACGCTATGTAGATGACATATTTGCTATTACTTCCGGAAAGATATGTTATCATATATTAGCCTGCCTCAAACATATTTTACAGCTCAATTAAACATTTACTTTGGGAACAAGAACTGACACAAAAGGTAGGACTGCCTTTCCTTGATGTTCTATGTGTATAAAAATCCGACAGCTCGTTCACAGAGTATATTCGGGAAGCCAACTACACGATAGTCTTTGCATTTCCTATCATTCCACCCAAAAGCCCACCAAAATTTCAGTCGGTGGACAGTCTAGTTACTCGTGCCTCTAAGCATTCTGATTAAGACCCATTTAGAAAAGAGAGCTCCAGTTATAACGTCACAGTTATTAAAAAAATGGTATCCAAAATTCATTTTTTGAACAGGTTCAAACATCATAGTAACTTTTACATCCTCAAGTTAACTAAATCACAAATTCTGAAGATTATTCAGAGCCATTCTTCTAAAATGGTTCTTCATCAGGAAATGCTTAGAGCACGATTAACGTAGACTGTCCACGACTGAAATTTTGTGGGCTTTTTTGGGGTTGGAATATAGGAAATGAAGGTATCTATCTGTGGAGGTTGGCTTCCGATATACTCTGTGACCGAAGCTGGTTGTCGGATTTCTTATACACATAAGACATCAAGAAGGCAGGTCCTACTTTTTGTGTCAGGTTCTTGTTTCCAAAAGTAAATTATTTTGAGCTGTTAAATTGTTTGAGCAGGCTAATATAGATTAACATATCTTTGGCGGATTTATAGGCAAAATTCATTTACATAGCGTAACCAGAAACTTCACGGTGGGGGATTACTTCAATCACTTCATCTTCATCACTCCATGTTAAGTCAGCGATTCACGGGGCATAAAGGAGAACCCATTTGAGTCCCATGTTGTTGTTTGTACGTTTTATCACGAAACGGGAAGAATGTAGCAATCTACATATTCTGATTAACTTGATTATTTCATCAATGTTGAATTTGGTTCTTGAGGTCCATGTATTGTTTTGGGAAGCCTTTTGTGAATTTGTGGATTAGTGTCTTGAATAGAACAAGGGTTGAAAAAGAGCAAATCACATCAAAAGAACCAAATCTGTGATTTCTTCGGTACTTTTAACGATTTTAATCTTCTCACGATTCAATAAGAATTCAAGCATACTTCTCCGCAGGATGGATTTGTATTTTTGATTTGAGGACATTAATTCAAATGGCTCGCGAGATTGTATTGTTTTGACGATTTTTTGGAAATCAACAACTGGGCCTAAAGAGGCACTCCTTTGTTTTTGTGGGTTTTTGGATTCCATATAGTCTTGGGGTAAAGTATGACAGGAACAAATTTTTTCGAACAAAAATGTTGTTTGATTATTTGATCCATACTCTTCCCGTCAGTTAACATTTGTAAATCACAGAACGGAATAGCTTTTGATATCTAGTGTAGGTTCCCGTGTTTGACTTCCAAGGTTATCATTTGTATTCAAAAGATTAAGGAATCCTTCTTCATATTCATTCTTTTTGAAGGTATTAACTGTGGAGTTTCCTTTGTCTGCCTTTAAGAATTACGATTTCCTTTCTGTTTTGAAAGTTGTTTTAATTGCTGAGGCTATCCATTTCATTCTAAAGAGTGTAGGTGGGTGGTTTTGTATTTCTTCATAATATCATTAAATTCCAGCCTTGAGTAAGTTGCCTTCATCTTTCATTCATGTT
This sequence comes from Orchesella cincta, assembly GCA_001718145.1. Taxonomy (NCBI): domain Eukaryota; kingdom Metazoa; phylum Arthropoda; class Collembola; order Entomobryomorpha; family Orchesellidae; genus Orchesella; species Orchesella cincta. Next base: position 11,735 of record LJIJ01004412.1, read on the forward strand.
TGTTTTTCGTAGGTGATTCTGTGGGCTTTGGATTAGATCATTTACCATTGATTTCGAGTTTGCATGGAGGGACAGAATTCAAACCAAGCTGAATGACTGGTCTCTTCTTATTATCAAATATTTGATCACTCAGGTTTTAATTGTATTCGGAACCGTTTTGAGTGGTGGTGTTGTTGATTTCATTTGCTTCCATGATATTTATCCAGTTTCTTCATTTGAGTTTGTTTAATGCTTTCCATGTGTACGGTTTCAACTGTGTTTAATAGATTCCATAATTTGATCCCAAGGTCGTGTAATTGGATGAAAGGTAATTTTTCAATTTTGTCTTGTAAATCATGTTGGAGTTGGGTTGGGTATTACCGAAAATTAACGTGATTCATTTCTTAGTAATTTTCTTGGAGCATTCAAAAGAGGAATCGAGATATCTTTCTTTTCATGTTCGCAATGGTGATTAGGTTGTAGACCTTTCGGCACCACATCATATTTGTTGACAGTTTTTTAGAAAATGTTAATGGTTGCATCTCCCGTTGAACCAACATTTGTTTCTTCAGATTTTGTTATCTTGTTGAGAAGGTGGATGGTCTGCAGACCCCGGTTCTGCTTTCCATTTAATTTTAACTTCTTTCCAACCACTTGCTCATGATTAAATAGTTTTTAGGGGTATAAGTGGTTAAATATTTATTATGCCAACTTTAAAGCTACCACGAACTTTTCATCAGGGCCAAATCGAAAATACCTGAAAATCTGAAGGAACTAAAACATTAATTTTTCACCAAAAATGATTTTTCTTGGCTAATGTACAAAATATTATGTCAAATGCGAATATCTTATGGTGGTGGGGGAAGTAAAAATATCGGTCCATATTGGATGATTTTTCCATCAGGTGCCTTTATTCCATTGTGGGTGGTGTTCGTGCCTGATGTATAAACTTTTCTTCATTTTGCGGCGTAAGTAGTCAGTTTCTTTTTCAATTAATTGGTTTTGGAAATCGATTGTGTGATATTGTAATAGCATGGTCAGCTACCACCCGATTCTGCTACGTTGAAGTCAAAAGATTGTACTTATGCTCGTCTGCTCTAATTTTTAAATCCTCTACTGTTTCACCGATGTATATAGCTGGACAATTCTTCACAGGGATCTTATAGTATTGCCAGTGGTTTCTTTGAAGTTTTTTTCCTTGACATTGGTTGAGAGAAAACGATAGCCGTTAACTGGAAAGTAGGGCCTATTCAAAAGATCCGTGTTTGTCTTATATATCTTGGCAATTTGATCAGTTGGACTTTCCATAATATGGAAGAATGGCTCTAGGAATATCTTCAGAATTTTGTGATTTTTAGTACTTGAGGATGTAAAATATGCAAATTTCGAAATGGGTTCGAAGTTAATCGGTGTTGAACAGACAGACAGACGACGGACGGACAAGACGACGACACACCAAAGTCTTCTTAATATGTACTAAGGTACATAATAAGTGAAGAGAGAGCTGATCCGGATTAATCGTCAGGGCGGATGCCAATTTCTATTGTAGTTTCTGTTAACTTTTCTCGTATGTAAACTGCATTAGTATTAAGTTTTCACTTCATTGAGGAGAAAATCTCGTCTGATCTTGGGGCAAACTTCAATTTTGTTTTGTTTTATTTTTAAATTTAAACTCGCTTTTATAGGCCATCCATGTTTTCAAAATCCACCACTCAATGTTTTAATACACGGATCAAAGAGCTCGCAGTAAATGATCAAATCCAAGACGCTTTGCTTTGGTTTCAACAAAGGCAAAAACTCAGAGAACTTCCCAAACTCGATTTGGTACTTACGAGAACCCACCGAGGGTTAGCTAACTCCGATTTGGAAAATTTTGCACCGCACAATACTTTTATGCTTAAAATAAACGTGTGTGGGTCGCACTGGCCATAATTTTTGGTTTTATGACTTTTTAACTCGAGGAATAGGGCATAAAGAATACCAAGGGTGACAATAGGAAAAGGCCGATGCTTATATCTAAGAAAACCAATTTATCACATTCTGTTTTTCGAAATTTTCGATGCAGTCGCATTCTTAATGGGTTTGCAGTTTAATACATGAATTGAATTGTTACGTCAGCATTGCATATGAAATTTTTTAAACTGTAAATAACATTATGAAATCTGAGTCCCGCAAATCGTTTCTTGGATGATTTACTTTTGCGATTCCCAAGCAGAAAGGCGTATTTCACAGTTCATTGTATAAAACAGTAAGACTATTGGGGCATCAGTTCCGGAGCAGGAATCTTTGTTTCTATCCAGGATGTAACTTCCTGATCATCCACTGATATTTATGGTTGTCGACCGCCTTCATTCAAAACCCAGTACATAATTTATTCATGTGTTTACGCCAGTAAATCGCCTGGCAAAAAATATCTGTTTGGAAGTGCAGAATTTGATTAGTTTTTTCTTTCTTAGATTAAGGCATCGGACTTCCCCCTTCTGTCGGCACTTGTATCCTTTTATCTAATTTCCTCGAAGTTAAAAAATTCCATAAAACCAAATTTATTGGCCAGTGCGAACCCCATACTCCACACACGTTATTTTAGCATAAAAGCTTTTGTGCGTGCAAAATTTTCAATCCAATCGGAGCTTAGCTAAACCTCGGTGGTTCCTCGTTAAGTTGAATTGTCAAATATCTAGGTTGAAAATGATGGGGTTAAGGCTAATAATTTGGTCTAAATGATTAGGCAAAGTACTTGGGATTTAAAACAATTTGCCAAGGCATAGGAATTATAATTTCTCGCCAAATTGTCGGTTAATGCAGCACAGATTGATAAGCCGCAGTTGGTTTGGTAAATTTCTATACAATGTAAGCAAATTTGAGTTCAACATAGTCAATCACCTGTTAGCGCTTCTCTTTGGTTTGCCAGGAACATACACCTTAATGTACCAATGCTTTAAGATTGTAAAGTAATAACCTATAGAATTAATTACTGATTCATATCCGCCATTTTGAAATAAACTTTTGGATCGATTGAGCACAAATATAAGAATCTTTTTTGCAATATTTCTGTAAACAAAGGTTTTACAGCCACACTTCTTTCTTGTAATATGTTTGCAATCAATAATTGATAAATGGGCTTTCCTAGGCACTCACCAATCCTTCCACCAGAAAAAACTAC